>ONZA01015410.1:14782-33278 GCA_900322205.1 Kewa caespitosa | reverse complement strand
TATATATTATTTCGATTATTTATTTTCAATTATATTAATTTTTGTAGATTTTGACAGTTTTATTTCTTTGTACATTCTGCCTCCTTTTTTTTATTCGACATTTGCTTGTTCTTTTTCTTGGTTTTTTTTTCCGACATTTTTCTTTCTTTATTCTCTTTGCATTTTTTATTATTTTCCTTTTTTATTCTTTATTTTATTAAGTCATATAATTCTAAAAAGTAATAATTTCAATATTACTTTTTAGGGTGAAAAGACTTATATTTGTATGTTATTATTTCATTTTATTATATTTGATCTTGGTTGCCCATTCGATAACATTTATCCCATGGACATATATTTGTGCTTTTTATCATTTGATTATGGACAAACAAGAATTGCATGCTAATAAGTGATAACCTAAATAAAAATGAATGTCAAATGATTTAGATGAACATTTAGGTTAACACACTTGAATGGAGCCAAATCGATTTACATAAATGTCCTAATTCACAAGTAGCGGTCGTTTGAAAAAACGCGCAAACTGGATGCATCCCACATCCAATTTGTACAATTACCCCCGATATTAGGCTTTGGTTAAAAGACCAAGGAGTCAAAAGACGGTTTTCTTATTTTTGCTAAAATAAGGTGGCGACTCCTAAACACCCCATGTGTGCCATTTAGTACATTACAAAAACATGACTTTTTAACCCCTAAAACACGCACCGATTTCGTGGGGGGTACACGCTAATTTTAATTTCCGCCGTTTCAGCGGGAGGGTCGTGGCCCCTACAGTGGCGAATCCACTGGGGACTTTACTAAAAGAGTGTGAAACTCGAAAACGAGTTAGAAAAAAAAAATAATTTGGTTCAATGTGCACTATGTTCATGTAGTTTCATGCGTACGCGCAACCTAAGTATCCCATAATCAAATCATTGGGGGACGAGTTCAGTTACATGGAGGATACACTCTATTCTTCATGCAAATCATTAACGACTCCCACTTATGACCTTTCTTTCATCCAATCGATGGAAGAAAATTGGTAACTTACGGCGCTTATGTATTCCATAACGTTGTAAGCACATCCATATGTCATGGGAGCCTTATTTTACCTAAACCCGTTTGAAACTTTAGAGGAACTAGAGCCTTTGTTTAGGTGATGAACATAGGGAGCGTATAGCATTTGCATGCTTGACACTTGTTTTATTGCATTGCATTTGGGACCGAACCGTGAACCGGGGGCTTTACGCCCATTTTATTTTTCTCCCATTAGAAGTTTAGGTTTACCCCGTTTTGGACGTTTTCTTCTTTTTACCCTTCTAATTAGTTCCCGAATTAGCTCTAGGGAAAAATCCGTTTGTTGGACACGCGGCAAGGACAATAGACTTCGTAGATGATCAACTCCACCACCACCGAGCTCGACTCCCTCGCGCCCGTCGTCTCCCAAACCCAAGTCACCTCCTTCATTTGTACGGAAATTAACGTTTGAAATGGAGCAACCTGCCATCCAAGATCTCTCCCTTCTTATCACGAACTTGACCGAGAAAGTGACCCAAATGGAAACAAAGTGCATTGAGGAAGTTGACCCAATCAAGGGAGAACTGAAAAGGTTTGAGTGTGTCCTGAAGCACAACAAACTACTCAACCAATAACATGATATAGAGGGGATCACCCTAACCTCAGGGGAACCCTACCCGATAAGACTGTCTTGTCTGACCTGCCTATATTTAAAAGCATTGACAACCCTACGATCCATCTTAGGGCGTTTACCACTACCCTTACTCTAAAGGGTATAGATAAGGAATTGTTCCCTCATATCTTCCCCATGTCCTTAGATGGACCTGCATCTAGTTGGTATTATGGACTCGATACTGAACAAGTCAAAACCTGGGAGGAAATAAGCCGAGAGTTCCTAGCTCAGTATTCATACAATACCGAGCTTCCTATCATAATGGAGGATTTAGAAGCCACTAAGCACCTCATAGGTGAGGGGTTCATGACTTTCATCAATAGATGGTGAGAAAGGGATGCCCATATGGTAAATAGGCCACCGGAAAGAGACCAAGTGCGTACTATCATACGCAATTTGAGACCCGAGTTCAAGAAACATATGATTTTCCAACCTATAAGTACTTTCCTCCAACTTATGGAGGTAGGATTGGCAATCGAAGACGAGCTTCTCAACTCGGAAGCTAAATGGACTTAGGGCAATAATAACAACAACAACACAACCAAGGGGAACAATACCGCAAAGGTGAATGAGGTCAATGCCCTCAACAAGGGTGCACCTCAGCATCGAGAGCGACGAATTATGCCCCACTGGGTATGACTCTCACTTAGGCTCTCAAAGGATTAACAAAAAAGAACTATCTGCAGCCAATTAGGCCCACTCCAAAGGACAAACGGTCCAAGAGCTATGAACTAACAAAATATTGCAAGTATCACCGTGGCAGGGGCCACGAAACTGATGAATGCTGGACTTTAAGAAACGCAGTCCAAGACCTCATTGACAATGATAATTTAACATTTCCAAAGGCCGCACGTGCCCTAAATAATAATAAGAATCCCCTTGCATCTCACGAGGAGTCCATTTTCGCCATACCAAATGACGACCTAGGTTTCGATCCCACCTTACTTTTCAAACATGTATCATCATACAACCACTTGAGCATTAATGGAATATGGGATAGCAACAAAGAGGATGCATGGGATGCATTCCTAAGGTGTGACGAGATTTATGACAACGCCTGGCTATCCGAACATGAGGTTTGGGAAGGTGAAGGCTATAACCTTACTAGGTTGGGAAGGTGTTATGGGAGAAAAGATGGTTCACCCCAGACCAAAGAAAATCCAATCGACAAGGGCAAAGAAGTAGTGGCACAAGAACCACTCAATAACGCCTTGCTGAACCAACTAAAAAGGATGAAGGCCGATGTCACTATCTGGAAACTCTTAGCATCGTTCTTGGAGCATAGGCAAGCACTCCTTGCCGCACTGAACAAAATCAATATCTCTCTTAAAATGTCTCCCGCAGAACTTGTAGGCTTATTGACGGAAGAAAGATCATCCACAACGATCACATTCTCAGACGAAGACCTGCCAAAAGAAGGTCGTAATCACAATAAGGCACTATACCTTACTGTGATGTGTAATCAACACCACGTACCAATGGCACTCGTTGATAACAGGTCTACAATGAATGTATGGCCACTTAGAACCACGAAGAATTTAGGCATCCAATATTACCTTGCACAGACATCGCAGGGCTTACGGGACTATGATAATTCAAGAAGAAGTGATCTTGGCGCCATCAGCATCAACGTCACTTCTAGTGTCAAAGAAAAGCGAGTCACCTTTTCCGTTATTGATAAACCATCCACTTTTAACCTGCTTTTTGGACAAGCTTGGCCCCATAGCATCAATGTCGTCCCATCCACCCTTCACCAAACATTCAAAATGGTCGTGGAAGGTAAATTCCCTGTGATTAAGGCTGAGCAATTGAAGGTCACCTTATCCAAGACTCCCATCTTGAAAATAGACCATGGTGAAGAAGAAGAGGATTTTTGGGGCTTCAACCCCGAAATCAACACCATCGAGGATGAACAAACTCCATTCAATTTTGATTCTCACTCAAACCTGCACATTAATACCATCCTGCGGAAACAGGGTTGTATGCCCAGGATGGGATTAGGAAAGAACGCCCAAGGCCCGAGTTCATTTCGGTGGGCACAAACCATGAACCTTATGTTTGACCTAGGCTATGCTGATTAAATTGAAGAAATAAAAGAATTGATGTCGAGGGAAGCGAAAAGAAAGAGGGTCGTAAGAGAAGGCATCCCCTTCGATAGCCCTAAGCTCACTTACGCCCACACCCTAAACGGGTAACTTGTTCGCGCAGGTGACAACTTCCCCTATTATGGATTTTTCAAACCTCACTACCTTAGAAAGGAAGGCATGTTATTCCTAGTATTCGAAATTGTAGAGGATTGCAACCTTCTGGACGATGAAATCCATAAGCTTCAGGACCAACTACCTCTTGATTGGGCTAAACCTTTACCTCATAACGCATTCGGGCTCCTTTTCAGGCAAGAGAAGATTCGGGCGCGAGAAGGTGATGATGTAGTCATGTCCATCCAGAATGAAGAGTTCAATTCCTCAAAGATGATCGCACCCGCTGCCGGGATACTCAAGGGATGGCACCGCATCTGCAAATGGAATACTTCCGACGGGCACAAGTTTAGTGTCACTATAGGAGAAGGACCTATGTTTGAGTCTAGTGATTCTGATTCTACTTCCAGTGATTTTGATATCGATTTCGATGCTAGTGAAGGACATTCTCTTCTCTAGAGGATTAGGATACTAGGCTCCCCCGTTCCCATAGTGTATGATCCTCCAATCGATGTACTATTTGATGATATCAATAAAATGAATGTTGATGCTGCTTACTCCCTGGATTGTTTTGTCACTGATAAATTTGCTGACGAAAAGTCACTCATGAGAGCCATGCTCGAACATGAACAAAAAACCTTCGGTAACTGAAGAAACCAAAATGATTAACTTGGGAACTAATGATAAGCTAAAAGAAGTGAAAATTGGTCGGACTCTAGATGAAATATCTGAACTAATGGAGGCAGTCCTTCCCATTGAGGTTGAGATTCCTTCCCTTAGGGTCATTTTAGAAAGTGAAATTCCCGAGACTGACTGGGTAAGAGAAAGATATGAACATTTGGTCTTGTTAGATGAGAGGTGTCTAAGCGCCTTACACAATGTTCAAATGTACCAAAGGAGAGTGGCCCGTGCATTCAACTAAAAGGTACGACCACGATCGTAAAAGAAGGGGACTTGGTTTTGAAAGAAAATTGAGCACCTACACGAGACCTACGTGGTAAGTTTAGTCCTAATTCATCGGGACCGTACATCATTAAGCAGATGCTTTCTGGAGGACCGGTCCTACTCATGGATCTCGATCGACTAGAGTTTTCACAATTAAAAGATAAAGAACAATTAAAGAAATTTTATGCCTAAGTTCTCAACTTAAAAATCGTCAACTCCAATATATTATCCGAGATAATATTAGGCAAGCAAAAAAGAAATGATAAAAAAAAAAAATCCTTTTCATCTCGAACTAAGTTTGGCCTAATTCCTATTCGAATGTAATTTGAGAAACTTTAAAAAATAAATGTATTTCGGGTATTTTTGGTAAGGAGAGTGGACTCTCAAAGACTCAAAGGGTTGTCAAGCTTCAACTGTATGAGATGAGGTAGACTCTGACGTGGCTCGTCGGAAGAAGAGTACCTTCATAGAAAGCACATGTGAACTGCCCCCGGCGTGGTCCGGGGAACGGTCCTCCAACAATCAATTCAGTAATGGAGCTCCAAATGGGTTGGCCCGAAGTGGCAAATAGAAAGCTCTTTAGGGCAGCCAAATCTTCTTGGGAAAAGAGAAAGACTTGGATGCTCTAGAGAGAGAAAGTAAATGAGCTAATCAATCAATTGTCAAGATGAATTATTCTCTTCTTACCCTTGAAAGGTGTGCATGCCTCCTATTTATAGACATTCTCCAGGTGATGCTAGGGTTGCAGCTTGTCCATAGAGGAGGCACCACGTGGGCATTCATTTCCTGAGCCTAGTAAATGTATAGGCCTTGAAGGCCGCCAATCAGGTCTGAGCATGTGCGCGGCACGCGTGTCATCCTTGGAGGCTTATGGAACCTTCCACTTTCCCTGCTTCTCCCCAAGGAGGTGCTCTGGGAAATGAGTTGGCATCCTAGCTGCATGCCCCTTCATCACCCCCTTCGTCGGTCACTTGGTTATTGACTTCCTTCCCCCTCGTCTTGACCCTTCATCCCTTAGAGAGGGGAGGATGCCTTAAGCCTGCGCACTGGGAATGCTTCATCCTGCTCTTGGGCCGAGGGCGAAGGTGAGGTGTCGAAGGCTCAAAGAACAGGAGAACCCGAAGCCCATCTATGGAGGGTGGCCACTAGTTGGCCAATGAGAATCATTGGGCCACTAAAGGGGGGCCCAGTCAACGATGCAATCATGGGCCAAGACGGGTCGTAGGAGGAAGTGGGCCAAAGAGATCCAAAGGCTGAAGTGGGGCCCAAGACGAAGCTGATCAAACATTTGCCGCTCAGATTGGGCAGGCTATACGAAAGAACTGGATGGCAGAGGGGATCCTCACGCATCCTACGGAACGTCCCTTCATCTTCTTCTACTTGTCTTGGGATGATTGAGTGAGGGGGTGTGTGACACGTGGCGAGATATGGAAGCCCATCATGACACATGTCCCAACTGACACGACGTTTTGCTCAACTGATACAACGTTTCGCCCTCCCCTCTCTCCACCCCTACAAATATAAGTGGTCTCCTTCATTTGCTCTCTTCATTTGCTCCTTTTTCTCTAAACTTTTTAGAGAGAGAAAGTTATAGAGAGAAAAAGAGTTTGTGTCTTGCCCGAGCTAAGGATCAAGTTGTCCAATCATCTTTGACATCGTCTTATCTTTTCCAGATACCATCTTCTTTTTGTAAATATGTACCTTAACAATGACTTTGAATGGGATCCCATCCTTGGTTCCTTCGTCGGGGTGACCCCAGAGTCTCGTCAAGAGCGTCTGGGGAGGCTCATGGAGGCGTTCAGGCTTCTCCGTGAGGACGAGGACTCCCAGGCCGAGGGTCTTGCCCCTTGGGAGATATCTTTCTAGGATCAGGATCATTTGGGTCAAGAGCTCGACGTGAATAATCTCGGCCCAGCGGAGGGTCCCACACATGTGGGTGCCAAGTAGGGGGTCGGCACTTCGTTTGGCCCTCATCCCCTCCGTCTCGAGGACATTAGAAATAAGCTGTCGGTGAGTAATCCCGACTCTTTAGAAAAAGGTATCAATAATGATAATAATGTCATAAGCTCAGCGGTACCGGTGCAGGCTTGAGGCGTCCGTAGAAAGACTTTAGCTAGAAGGATGGCTCAGACAAAGTAAACAACTCGGAGGGTGCCTTACGAATTGAAGGATGATCCTAACCCTTCATCCGTCGAGCTGCCAAGTCGAAGCCTCCCGAGAGGTGAAAGCTCATTCTGAACGAGAGTTCGGACTTGACTTCATCAGTTGGTAAGTTCTTAAATTTCTTCTCTTTGTTACCTCAGCCCTAGCTGGCTCGTCACACCCCTGATCCCCACGAGGTCACCGTAGCTTTTTTCCTGGCGTATACTATTCTAGAGGGCATGACGAGAGCAGTGAAGAAACAAAAGACGAAGACAGACGAGGAGAAGGCCGTCGCGAAGGAGGATCCAAGAACGATACCAAGCAGTTAGAAAATATCTGAGGATGAGTTCGACCACTGCTTATCGTAGGTTGGTGGTACCACGAGGGATTTTGTACTGGAGCAAGAGGAAGGCTCGATGTCGATCCCCCTGAGGGGTTCGTGGCTTTTCATACACTCTCAGGCAGATTTGGTTTCCAACTGCCTCTTTATCCCTTTGCCCTCTCCCTCCTGAGGGTTTATAGTGTTGCCCCAACGCAGCTTGTCCCCAATACCTGAACCGACCCTTGGCCTATGGTCCCTCGTGACCAACGGACCCAGACCACATCCTTCTGTAAATTCCAATTTTTATTTTGAACCCAAACACGAGTTTGTTTTTGGGCCTTTGATGTCGTCCAAGAACCAGGGTTGGGTCTTCTACTTTTATTATGTCGGAACCACAAAATACGATTTCCATGGGATTTCTAGGTGGAACACTGCTCATGTCCCTCCTACCTTTGACGAGCCTTTGGCAGAAGACGAGGCTGCTCTAGAGTTGTTTCTCTAGGAGGAAAGGAATCAGAGGGCCGATACAAAGATCTTCGTGAAGATGCCCCTTCGTTGGATTCATAAGAGGAGGTGGACCAAGGACGAGGAGTTTTTGGTGTACCATGGGATCAACGATGCCATGGACCGGGGTACTTTTCGTCTGTTTCCATTCTGTTTGCTCTTCGATTATTCCATGTCGTTAACTCACTTGCTTTGTCCTTTTTTTTGCAGAGGTTGCTCATGCTTCTCTTCTGACCACCTCGGCGGGTACGGATATGACAGGGGCTTCATCTATGGAGGATATCCAGGCCAGGATCATGGCCAAGAACAAGTTGCTCCGTGCCGAGATGAGGGCTGTAAGTTTTTTGCACATGTTGCATTTCCATCATGTTATGATTTCTTTGTATGCTCACTCGTCTTTCATTTGCGTAGAGAAAGGAAGCGAAGAAAGGGGCCGGGGCAAAGCCAAAGAGGAAGATGACATCTTCTTCGTCTCGAGTCGGGGGTCCTCATCCACCCCCATTGCCACGGGTTCCCCACTGCCCAAGCTTCAGCATAAAGTGTGTATCGGGAAGGAGTTGAAGAACGTGGTCGAGGTCGTCTCTGACAGGAGCCCCAAGAAGGATGTTCCTGTAGCCGTTCCAACGGTGCTTCCCGTCTTGACTCCCCCGTCTGGTTCCTTTGAGGACAAAGGGAAGGCCCCTGCTACCTCTGGCTCGTCCTCCCTCACCCCCCATTAGGGCTTCATTGGGAGGCCTTCTTCCCCGTTATCTTTCTCGAACTCCGGAGGAGAAGGATAGGGTGGCGACCTCCTTCATGGAAAGGGCCATGCCTGGGGAGGACCTTTGGTATTTGAAGGATCGTGCAGGTGTCACTGAGTACATGAGTCATCGCTTGGATATGGAGGTATGCTCCGTCTCCTAGTATTGTGTTTTCATCCTTTTATTGAGCTGATCAGTCTATTTCATCTCACAGGCGGTGATCCTGTCTCGGCACTACACCAAGCTCGTCAAGGTGGAGGCGTCAATTGGGGATGCCAAGAAGGAGAGGCTTGAGGCTGTAAAGGCCAAGGAGAAATCCAAGAAGGCGTAGGGCAAGGTCGAGAAGGAGAGAGATCGGCTGGCTCGACGCTGCGAGGCCTTTGGGAAGGAGAAGGCCGAGATGGAGGCGAAGCTTGGTGCTGCCGAGGCTGAACTAGCCAGGGAGAAGGGCGAGAAGTCTACCATTGAGGCTGAATTAGCCAAGAAGAAGGACGATAAGTCTGCTGCTCTTGAGGCTTATTCGAAGATGTCTACTGAGATGGAGAAGGAGAAGCCCAACTCCAAGGCCCTCAGTGACGCAATGGTTTCGTCAGAGAGGTTTTTCATAGAGAGTATCAAGGAGGCTTTTATGGCCATCTTCGGCGCCAAAGACGGCTTCGAGTGTCTGCAGGCAAAGAGGATTGTCCAGCTGGTGTCCATATCGAAGGAGGACCCTTCGAACATTGAGGAGGCCTACAGAGACGAGATGAGCTGGGACCCTCAGAAGCACTTTGGCCAAGTCACAACCGCTGATCTCCTGGCCTTTGACACCTCCTTCCTGGACGACGTAGGGGATCAACTTGGACCCCGAGATAAGGGTGATTATGGCGTAGGAGCCGGGAGCCAGACCGGTGCTGAGAATGTCTCTTCACTTGAGAATGACACCGAGTGGGTCTCTTCTCCCAGGGGTCATGATGTTGTCCCTTCTCCTGATGATGATGCCATCGTGTCCTCTCCTAAGTCTTCTTCTCCCTGATGAGGGTTATAATGTAATTTTTTCTATTTTTTTGTGCTTTTTTCTTTGCAATGAATTATGGACAATCATTTTTGCTTTGAATGAATAATTGTTGTTTCTTTTCAATGTTTGCACTTCGTCTTGCTTTTTGCACCAAACTTGGTCAAGTGATGCTTGCCGAGTGTGCCGAGGACTCATGGTGGGGGTAGGGTCTCTCGTCCGTTTGCCCCTACTTCAGCAAACCTAGGTGAGCCGTGCCGAAAGGATCTAGACGAGAAGGTTTCCTTTCGTCTCATGCTCCCCTTGGGTTAGGAGTGGTGCTTCTCTGCTGCGCCGAGCGGAGGTGGTTTCTGCCTTCAATACTTGGAAGGATTTTGGGTGCTTTTTGAGGAGGCCGACAAATCAAGGCTTTTTCTTTGCGTGCGTTATCTCCTTCGGAAATGTTCCCTTCTTTTTGGATTTTTCGGCCTTCTTATCTTCTTTGGGCTCATTACGCCACATCTCGTGCATTGCCTGTTTTCCTAGGATGATCCAGACTGTTGATAGGTTTCTATCTTACCTATAAAAGGAGGCTCATTGGTAATTTTCTCCTTGCACCTTTCTTTTTCTTCTCTCAACTTCCTTTCTGAGTAAAGAAACATGTCTTCTCTCTTTCAATATTCTTTCATCTTCGTCCCTTCTCCCCCTCTTCTCCAGGGCGATATGGGTTTCGTCCATGGCTATGACGACCTGGGGGTTTCGTCTCTTTCATTGATTGATGTTTAACGCTTTTTTATGATAGTGGCCCCTTTAGGGTCGGTATGCTTATCTTATTTTGCTTCAATGAGGTACATCCTTAACTAATGAGAGGATGACAGTCGGTAGGGGCTCGTGTAGCTGTTCTTCAGCATTCCAGTTCTTGAATGGATTGGTGATGGATTTTCATCCTCTTTCCATTCATGAGCCAAAAGATGAGCTTGTCCCCTTGCTGTTGTTCGTCGCACCTTTCCCTTAAGGGGTCTGAGAGAGACAGCCTCGCGTGGTTTCTGTATCTCATCCTAGCGAGATGGAAGAGTGGTGGAGCTGGAAGCTGGAGAGAGGTGTCGAATGTTGGTGGTTGAGAGCTCGGTCGCACCGTCCTCCTTTAAGGTCGGAAGGAATTGGTGTATTACATGACGTCTATGTCCCCCGCTTCGTCCAATGACACCTTTTCACTGGTGGCATGGCCCTCTTCCTGCAGCTTCCTTCGGGTGCCCTCTCAGCTGAATTTGAGGGCTCTCCCCTCAACGGAAGAACTTGGCGTATTTGTTTTGTCTTGGGAGCTTGAAGAGATTTTTCTTCGTATTTCTTTTCTTTTGCTTGTAGAAATCCATGTGATGAATTTCAATAAATAAGATGAGATTTTTGGTATATGCCCCCTTGGACGGGGTCTCGTCTTCTCTTGTACGATACCTTTCTTATGTTATACTTCATCTATTTGTGTTATAGAAATTTCACTTTATCCCCAGGATGGGGTCTCTTCAAACCGTGATGTAGACACTAAGTTTGTTTGCCTCCAGGATGGGGTCTTGTCTATTCGTGATGTAGACTTAAATTCAATTGCCCCTAGGGTGGGGTCTCGTAGAATTGTGATGTAGACACTAAGTTCATTTGCCTCCAGGATGGGGTCTCGTCAGTCCGAGATGTAGACTTAAATTCATTTTCCCCTAGGGTGGAGTCTCGTCTAACCGTGATGTAGACACTAAGTTCATTTGCCACCAGGGTGGGGTTTCGTCTAACTGTGATGTAGACTTAAATTCATTTTCCCCTAGGGTAGGGTCTCGTCTAACCATGATGTAGACACTAAGTTCATTTTCCCCCAGGGTGGGGTTTCATCTTTTTATGTTGAAGAAAGGAAATACTCGTAAGACAACATGTAGACGAAAGGCCTGTTAGCTCAAAAGGTTTCATTCATGGCTGTTTGGGGGGAGCCGACCCCTTTCGGCCATTAGCCTTTACAAAAAGGATAGTAGGTTGTTTGGGTGTACCTGTCCTGTCATCTAAGAAACTCAAGTATAGGAACCAAAAAGGTTGATAAGAGGCTGTTAAGGGGTGCCTATCCCGACGAAGCTCCGTGACAAGACCACGTCCTATATTAATAACTTCTGGAGGTTGTTGATGTTCCAAGGCCTGCCTATCTTCCTTCCTTTCGGTGTCGCCAATTGGTAAGTCTTTTAATTTAGCACTTCTATCGCCTTATAGGGTCCTTCCCAGTTTGGGTTCATCTTCCCTTCTTCATTTTGTCTTCCTACGGACTCCATAGTCCTTAAGATGAGGTCTCCTACATTCAACTTTCTCACTCTCACCCTTCGATTGAAAGCTCTGGTCATCCTTTGTTTATGGATCTTGTCTCTCAATAATGAGTCTCCTCGTACCTTTGGGAGGAGGTTGAGGTTATTCTTCAACCTCTCATCGTTTGTCTCGGGGTTGAAGTGGTCGAATCTTTGACTCATGTAGCAAGTTCCAATAAGAGTACGGCTACGGAGCCGTAGATGAGGCTCAAGGGTGCCTATCCTCTGATTACCCTCTTAGTTGTTCTTGATGCCCACAAGACTTTTGTTAGCATGTCGGCCCATAGCCCTTTAGCTTTGTCAAGCTTCTTCTTCATTCTGTTCATTAAGATTTTGTTGCTCGACTCTACCTGACCATTCGTCTGGGGTCTTGCGACTGCAGTGAAGTTCGCCCTCACTTCTTACTCGTCCAACTATTCGGTGAGCTTCGGTGTATCAATTTGTCAGCTATTGTCGATGATAATGCTTTGGGGGGTGCCAAATATGTTCTCCAGGATGAATTTCTTTATATTTGCCAAAGTTAAGTTTTTCATAGCCATAGCCTCGATCCACTTAGTGAAGTGGTCGACGGCGATGACGGCGTACTTCAGCTGGCCTGGAGACTTTGCAAAGGGACCCACAATGTCCATACCCCAGAGGTGGAAGGGTAATGGAGATAGGATGGGCGTCAACTTAGCAGATGGGAGCTTTGGGACCGGCGCAAAGACTTGGCACTTCTCACAGCTCTTAATCATTTGGGCTTCATCATTCTCTAGTGTAGGCAGTAAAAATCTAGCCTCAAGATCTTGTGTGCTATGGTTTGTCACCCTTGATGGGCTCCGCAGATTCCAGCGTGGGCCTTTTGGATGATCTCCTTCCCTTGTGTCTTCGAGACACACCTTAGCAGCGGATGGCTCAATCCCCTTTTGTACAGAATATCATCCTGAAGTTCAAACCACTTGGCACTTGTCTGGATCATCTTTGCTTCCTTCTCACTTCTAGCAGTTTCCCCTCTCCCAACCAAGCCATCAAGGGCTCCATCCACTCATCTCTACGATCAATTAGGAAGACTTCATGCTCAGGTTCGATGATTCTTTTCTCTTTCTCTTCCCATAAATATTTTGGGAAACCCCCTCGGCAGAAGAGCTTGCCAGCCAAGCCAAGGCATCGGCATGGTGGTTCTCTGCTCGGGGGATGTGGTTTACTATCACTTTATCAAAGTTTTTGAGCATCTTCTAGACCTTGTGAGGTATACCTTCATTCCTTCTCCCTTGGCTTCGAAGTCTCCTGAGATCTGTGAGGCGATGAGCTGTCCATCCTCACTTTTGGTTTCCTTACCCTGGTGGCTCGGGCCATTTCCATTCTCGCGGTGAAGGCTTTGTACTCAGCTTCATTGTTTGATGCCTGAAATCTGAATCTCATCGCGTACTCGAAGACATCCCCCTCGGCTGAGGTGATGACTATACCTGTTCCACTTCCACTCTTGCATGATGAACCATCAACGCTCATCAGCTAGGACTCAGTCTAGTAACTCGATACCTTCTCCAACGGCGTCGACGACCAAATAAGCAAGGGATTGTCTCTTCATCACCCTTCTAGGCTCATACGAGATGTTGTAGTCGGTAAGTTGATGCGCCCACACTTGTGCCTTGCCGCCGAGTCCAATCTACCCAGTATCTTCTTCAGTGGTTGGTTCGTCAAAACAGTTATGGGGTGACCTTGGAAGTAAGGCCTCAGCTTCCTGGAGCTAATGAGAACTCCTAGAGCAAACTTTCTCTAGTGCAGAGTACCTAAATTCAACTCCGCATAGGGCATGGCTGGTGAAGTAGACGGGTTCATGCCTCCTCTCTTCTTCCCTGACAAGGACTGAGGCGACGACCCTATCAGAGATGGCGAGGTAGAGGGATAGTCTCTCTTCGGGCTTCGGTGAGGTTATCTTGGGTAGGGATCCTAAACACAGTTTCAGCCTTTTGAAAGCCTCTTGAGCCTCCTCGCTCCAGTCAAACCTCGTCCCCTTCCTCAGTGATGAGAAGAAGTATCCGCACTTATCCCCTGATTTGGAGACGAATCGATTGAGTGCCGCAATGCATCCTATCAACTTTTATACGTCTTTCACGCACTTTGAGGGATTCGTGTCAATCACAACCTTCACTTCTTCTGAGATTGCATCGATGCCTCTTTCGCTTACCATGAATCCGTGGAACTTGCCTCCTCTCACGCCGAAGACACACTTCTTAGGGTTCAACTTCATCTTGTTCTTCCTCAAGGTCTTGAATGTTTCCCTCAAGTCCTCCACGTGATTGGATGACTTCACACTCTTGGTGATGAGGTCGTCCACAGAGGCTTTGAGGTTTCTGCTAATTTGCCCTCCGAAGACCTTATGGACGATCCTCTGGAAAGTAGCTTTGGCATTTTTCAGGCCTAAGGGCATCATGGTGTAGTAGAACACCCCTTCGTTGATGATGAAGGCCGTTGAACTCTTATCCTTCTTCTTCACGAAAACTTGAGATAAACCGGAGAAGGCACCTAAAAAACTAAGAAGTTCATGGCCGGTAGTGGAATCGACCAGATAATGTATCCTTGGGAGATGGAAGTGATCTTTCATATAAGCTTTATTTAGGTCCGTGTAATCGACGCACATTATTCAACTCCTCGTTGCCTTCCTCACCATTATCACGTTGTCAAGCCACTTTGGGTACCGACACTCTCTTATGAATCCTGCCTTAAGTAACTTCTTAACCTTAGCTGACACGGCTCGACTCTTCTCTTCTCCCAAGTGTCTCTTCTTTTGCTTCACTGGTTTGAGCTTAGGGTTTATACCAAGCTTGTGTTCCATGAGGGACCTGTTGATACCGGGCATCTCATCCGGTCCGAAGGCAAAAACGTCCTGGTACTCTTGCAGGAATTTCGTTAACTCTTCCTTGGTGGTCTCGTCTAGCTTATCACCGAGGTACGTGACTCATTCTGGGC
Organism: Kewa caespitosa; assembly: GCA_900322205.1. Classification (NCBI taxonomy): domain Eukaryota; kingdom Viridiplantae; phylum Streptophyta; class Magnoliopsida; order Caryophyllales; family Kewaceae; genus Kewa; species Kewa caespitosa. Next base: position 18,509 of record ONZA01015410.1, on the reverse strand, counting down.
AAGAAGGGTCTAGGATGACCTCTACCTTCCCCCGGAGGGGGGCCCCGCTCTTTTTCCTCAATCCTCGCATTAGCAAATTCTGGTCGGATGATGTCTTCCATCAGACATTGTACATCCTTCCCTTTCTCTTCTTTCCTTGGAGTGGCTTCTTCTATCTTCACTATGATTCTGTCTTCAAGGATTTCATTCTTTCTTTTCTTCGAACTAGTTTTGGCCAATAACACGGTCCTGGTCTCGGGGGCAGGTAACGTCTTTTTGGTGATGACAATCTTGTCTCAAAGGCACTGGTCGTAGCAAGTCTTGGCCATCTTCTGGCCACCGAGGACCTTCCCCACTTCTCCGTCGTCCCTATGGAACTTCAATGTGAGCAGCATCATGTTTGGCATCCCATTGATTTTGTTCAGCATTGGTCATCAAAGGAGGACATTGTATGCCAACGGGAAATGAAGACGAGAAATTCAAAGATGACACATTTGGCTTTGTTCTTTTGCCCTATCCTCACCGGGAGTTGAATGTTTCCCATCGGCTGGACTTGGTTCCCGCCAAAACCTATTATAGGGTGACTACTCGATGTCACCTTGTCTGACGTGTAGCAAAGGTCTATGAGGCAACTGGCTGTAGTCACATCGACCGAGCTCCCTATGTCTAGAAGGACTCTCTTCATCAGGGTGTTGGCTATCTTCAACTCAACGACAAGGGGGTCATTGTGAGGAGATTGGAGAGGCCTCATGTCTGCTTCTTCAAGGAAGATAGGTTTCCCAAACTTGGGAACTTCCTCGATCAACATGATTTGGTCGAGGGATCTGAGATGGGCTCGTCTTGCCTTGTTCGTAAGGCCATCTCCTGCCGAGCCACCTGAGATGACAGCCACCTCATATGAGTCCGAAGAGGACCCTGAGACCGTAGGCTTGGCTACCACCTGACCTAGCTAAACGGTGGTCGTGCCCTTGTCTTTTAGAAAGGACTTGAGTTTCCCTTCCTGTGCCAGTTTCTCGAGGTGTGAGCCTAGTTCTCGACAGTACTTCATACTATGTCCGTTCTCCTTTTGGTAGTGACAAAAAAAAGTAACTATTCCTTGTACCTTCCTTCATCGGGGTTGTGTTGAGTAGTAATTTGGGGTCGATTTTTTGCCAAAATGGCTTCTTGGTTGCAATTCAAGATCTGATTCACTGCGGGGCTCTCTGTCATCTTCCTTTCGGGCTTTCCGCATCCTTTGAATCCACTTCGACCTTCTCTCTCAAAACCTTTTTTCTTTAACTGGGGCTTCTCAACTGTTAAGGCTTTGACCTTTCTTCTATCTTTCCTTGATGACTTCGTCGATTTCTCATCGTTCTTCTTCTCGCATTGGTGCCCCCCGTTCACCATGTCTTGTCCAGACCTCTCCCAAGTAGTAAAGAGTTTGGACGAATAGGCCCGGACGAAAGGTAGGGTGAGCTTCTCTTTCTTCAACTCCATGTGTTCGAAATCTTTTAGGATCTCGCATCCCTTGATGATGCCTTTGACGTAGGCCATGCATGCTATCGTCTAACCGAGCTCTGTGATCTCTAATCATTCGTCGTTGAAGCGTTTGTCATAGTCCTTCATTGGCTTCTTTCTCATCTGTACAATGTTGAAGATGTCTTCCGAGCACTTCTCGGTCTTTTCGCATGTCATGAAATTTTCCATGAAGACGCAGCAGAGCTCGTCAACCTGTGAATACTATGACGAGGGAGGTTGTCCAACCATTTGAGGGCCCTTCTTTCCAAAGTTCCAACGAAGTGTCGGCAGTACGTGACATCATTCCTTTATTGAGTCATCATTGTGGCCTCATAGTCCATCAGGTGCTCTCGGGCGGATGTCGTTCCGCTATACTTCTTCACCTTCCCAATCCGAGAGTTCAGATTTAGGGGGTAAGCCATGATTTCTTCGCTAAAAGGGACCTTCATGGTAAGGTCAGGGCTTATCTCCAACCCCCCAAACTTTTTGTGATGTTACCATAGTCTCTCAGCCCTAGGTGGGTCATCACCGGCCTTCGTTGCCCTTGTAGTCTCTTGGCTTGCCTACGCCGTATGATTTCCCTGACATCTCCCTCATAGGACTCTCTACCTTCATGCAGTCGCTCTCCTTCTCCTCTTCATTGCTTCAACGGGGGGTAGTAGGTCCCCTACGCTCTGTTTCAGCTTTCCCAGTATCTTCATACTATCGCTTCATCTGGAGGCCTTCGACTTGCTTTTGGAGCTCGACGAGGAAGAGGCCGAACCGCTCAGGCTAAAGTGGGGTCTTCAGCACTTTGGTGGTTCATGACTCTGGGTCCTGCTTACTCTTCAACGCTGAGCCTCCGCAGCGGGCGTCTTCTTCCAAGTGCCTTCATCTCGGCACTTTGTCATCCCAACGTGATTCAGGATGTTATCCTTAAGGGTTGTGCACATGTCTAGCATGTGCCCCAGGATGTTGTCCTGTAACGCCTCCAATTTCCTCCCTCATGATAGGGGGTTGGGTGCCACCTCGTCCTCTAGCGTTCGAGGCTCAGCGGGTTCCTTCTTCATGATTCGGCATGGAGTTAGTTTTTTGTGGTTTAGGTGTTTGAATGTGTTTTTGTTTTATCAATCTCATGCAACTTTGGCTGACCACTCCCCACAGACGGTGCCAAAAGTTTCGAGTATTTTTTGGTAAGGAGAGTGAATCCTCGAAGACTCGAAGGGTTGTAAAGCTTCAGCTGTATGAGATGAGGTGGACTCTTACGTGGCTTGTCGAAAGAGGGGTACAAGCACAGAAAGCGTACGTGAACTGCCCCCGGCGTGGTCCATGGAACGGTCCTCCAACTGCCAAGTCAGTAATGGCGTTCCAAATAGGTTGGCCCGAAGGGGCAAATAGAAAGCTCTTTAGAGCAGCCAAATCATTGTTGGGAAAAGGGAAAGACTTAGATGCTCTAGAGAGAGAAAGTAAATGAGCTAATCAATTAGTTGTCAATATCAATTATTCTCTTCTTACCCTTGAAAGGTGTGCATGCCTCATATTTATAGACATTCTCCAGTTGATGCTAGGGTTGCGGTTTGTCCATTGAGGAGGCGCCACTTGGACATTCGTTTCATGGGCCTGGTAAAGGTATGGGCCTTGAAGGCCTCCAATCAGGTCTGAGCATGTGCGCGGCACGCGTGTCATCCTTGGAGGCTTCTAGAACCTTCCACTTTCCCTCCTCCCCAAGGAGGTGCTCTGGGGAAATGAGTTGGCATCCTTGTTGCATGCCCCTTCATCACCCCCTTCGTCGGTCACTTGGTTGTTGACTTCCTCCCCCCTCGTCTGGACCCTTCGTCCCCAGGAGGGGGGAGGACGCCTTAGTCCTACGCACTGGGGATGCTTCATCCTACTCTTGGGCCAAAGGCGAAGGCCAGGTACCGAAGGCTCAAAGAACATGAGAACCCGAAGCCCATTTGACGAGGGTCGCCACTAGTCGGCCAATGAGAATAAGTGGGCCGCTGAAGGAGGCCCAGTCAAGGGAACGATCGTTGACCAAGACAGGTCGTAGGAAGAAGTGGGCCGAAGAGATTCAAAGGCAGAAGTGGGGCCCAGGACGAAACTGACCAAACAAAACGTATGTATAATTTTGGGGAAGACATTCTTTTTTCAAAGTTGTGAAAATTAGTAATCAAAACAATTAGAGAGCATTGTTGATAAAAATTGTTAAGGTGTTGACACCAAAATAGCATCTCCCTGATGACCCTATGATGATAAATAGTCTACGGTACCA
>ONZA01015407.1:5682-26829 GCA_900322205.1 Kewa caespitosa | reverse complement strand
TGGGACCAATCAGGGCTTGACACGTCAGCCCTAAAGAGCGTGGATCACGGGGTGCCTGGCGGCTGGGCCTCCAAGCTTGAGCCCAACCAGGCAGCACAAGGTCAGGTCCATGACGTCCTGAGTTATCACGCCGGAAACACACCATGTCGGGAATACATCCGTCAGATCATGGGGTGGTCTCGGGTCGGAAGGTGTCATGACGTCGCTTGATGGGATGACGTCGGAATTCCATCAACATATGCAAGGTCGGAAGGCGTTATGACGTCGTCTATCGTCATGGCGTCGGAACGGTATCAACAGATTAGATTCGGCTCGCAATTCGATTCAATTAATTCCTGACGTAAAAAAAAAAGAAGTAATTTCTATTGGTTTTATGGAAAATTTAATCCAAGACCTCCTGGTACAAGAATTCTCTCACGATCACACCTCATACCATTGAACCAATTTATTTTGATGATGCCAATATTAATATTTTAATTCTATATTCATTTTCTTGTTATATCTACAAAATTAACAAATATTGCATGCATGTAGACTCGAACCTTATACTTTTACCGATTACCCAATACTAATTAGAAGGAGCAACCTACCATTGAGCCATCTCATTGAAAAGTGTATTCATCCCGTGTTAAAATTCGATTTAAATTTGTGCGATTCGTATTCAACTCCCATTAAAATTCGATTGAGAATTCGCTTTGATTCGTATTTTTCACGTCTACATAATCGGTTGAATTCGCTACGATTCATATTCGAGTCGGTTTTGAATTCGGTTTGAATTCGAACCGAGTCGAATTCGATAGGTCCTAATAGTAGGCGGTTCGAATGCGGTTCTATATTTTAGTAATTCGAACCGGATGCAATTCGATTCAAATTCGATTCCATTCGAACCATGAACAAGCGACAGGTAGTGGGTTACTCCCATCTATCACAAACTAGTGCTTTACCGTGGATGCGCGACTTCATAGTACTAACTTATAATAAAAATGGAGAATAAAATTCAAAATGTGCAATGCGCGATTTTATAGTGATAAATGAAAATAAAAAGGGTTAATAAGATCATGGTTGCATTTGTATTCGATTTTGTGGAAATAAAAGTTCATATTCAAATCAAAATTATTATTATTTTGATTAATAATGTAGTAACAATATTAATATCAATGACTCGAACTATGCTAAAATGACTCCTTTAAAGTCACTAAGTAAAATTAAAATAATACTCTAAACCATACTTAAACACATATTATTATGAAAACTACATATTTATGAGTGACCAAAACAAATCTAATGAACATTTTATAACTTAAACATCTTCTCGTAGACCTCCTCTGCAAGTTTCAGATCGTCTTTCCACTTTGCTAACTTTTTTGCAAGCTCATTTGGAATATCATCTATGTCCTCGGTCCACATTATTGCTTGCTCTAAGGCATAAATCAAATTCGACATCGTGTTTGCACTAACACACAATTCGATTTGCATCATATCAACCTGAAATTTTATGTTTTAAAACTGAATGGTTAGAATAAATACAATTTTGTTGAAGAAAACATTTCCTGCTGACTTTTTATTACATAAATTTCATGTTATTGCACTATCAAATTTTATTTATTTTTATTCGAATAATGAAAATAATTTACTACAACAATCTCTAAATTATGAGCAATTACTCAGAATAAAACAATTCTACAACATTTATATAATAATGTTACAAAAAAATAATTTGAATATATAACTATAAATCATACATGATGTTCACAATCCATAATGCGGAATAACATTTCAGTATCCAATGAAAATTTTCTCTGCAATCAATTAAGCCATGAAACATGTTATGTGTTTACTCTATCAATAATGTGTCAAATTGAAATANNNAATTTACCTTCTTCGAAGGGGGCCTCAAAACCATTGGTGGAGTGTCCCAACCAATTAAGAAATATACAATAAGGAACATTATAATAACGTCAAGGAGTAATTTACATTATTTAAACCAATAGTCCATACACACACTCAGGTTGAATAACATACAATATCGGGTATGAATTCTTCAATAATCATATCGTCTGTGTTCCGACCAAAAATCACCCGGGGTGTGTATCCGGTCAGAACGGGGAGAGTTGCAGTGTATCTTGGGTATGGGAAGTGCACTCTTCCACTTGGCTCCGTCGCTCCTACACAGAGAACAAACGGTGAGCTACCCCAAGGGCTAGACCGGTGAATTGCCCTCCGACGATCAAGTTAGTGCCGGAAAGTATGAGGATGAAAGTATGTCTTTATGTGAAAGAGAAATGGTTGTGAATGTTTCCTCCTAGGAGGTACCTTCAGGTTTCGTTGCTTGGAATAGAAGGTTGTTCTTCTCTTTTCTGAATCTCTCCTGAAAATACCTTCTTTGAGGGTATTTATGGTAGGTCTTCCTTGAATAGGGCACTCATGTGGGGGACCAATGATGTTGGAGTACGTCCAGGCTCTCCCAGTGACGCTAGGTCACATCACCTGGGAAGGGATAAGAACATTCTCATGGGACTGATGTATGTGTCATCGTCTCTTGGGCCTTTTTTCCTGGCCCATGACTCATATCAGGACAAATTTGTACTTTTGGCCAGGTGGGTGCATTCGTCGTCTTGTACATGTGTTCTGCAAGCACTTCTTCCCTCGCTCCCTGAGTATGTATTCTCCTGGGTCCGGCAAAGGAGACGTTGGTGTCTTCCGAACCCAGGTGAGGTGTTGCGTTGTTTATGGGAGCGAGGGTGATAACTTTTGGTGGGGGATTGACCCTTATTCTGCCTGGCCTCTAGCCTCTTTATGGCGCCTGCTCTACTGTTGGATCCAAGCCCTGCCTCATCCGATGAGGTAACAAGGGTGACTTTCCCATTCGAGCACATCGTGACTTGGGCCTCGTGGAGGATCTTTTACAAGCTTAGGGTCGGGGCCCCGCTGATCCTGGGATAGTCGAAGCTCAGACTAGTTCCTAGCAAGGCCTCCAGGCGATTGTTAGGGAAAAAAATAGACCCCCCTTTGGGGTCGTCACCACATTTAGCCCCTCGAGGGGGATTTATCTCGGTTTCAGAGTGGATTCCCCTCGAAAAGGAGAATTAGAGGCTTGTGTCACGTTGGCGACCTTGCTGCTTACCTTGATGGGGCTCTCCTCTTTTTTTTTGTGATTTTTTTTTTTTTTTTTTTTTGTAACCGTTTGACTTTTTGGGCCCAATCGTGGGAGAGAAGTTATTGTGTCTCGCGTGCTCCTCGTAGATCGTGCGCTTAGGGTGGCCTATATGAACCCTTGGGGTTTCCCACATTGGAATCAGCTCCCCAAATTATTTTCGCCAAAAAATTCTCTCAAGCGTGAAGCGTCATTCAGCTGGTGAGAGAGAGATTGATAATCTTGTTCCAACGTCGTTCGCGGAGCTAGAGGTCTTGTAGGTTCAAGCTTCTTCAGTGGGTTGCTGCTTTTCTTCTTTTGTGCTAGCCCGTACCCTTCCCATCTTCTTCTCTAAGCGAGGTAAGTAGCTTGTTTTTGCTTGACTTTCCTTTCTTTTCATGGGTAGTGTAGTGGTAATTTCCTCTGAGTCCTCTGACGGGGAGGTGACCAGCAAGTACCATCCTCGCAAACCCTTTACTTGAAGTGCTAGCTTTGATCATCGAAAAAATCCACCCCAATTCCGTCCTAGGTCGGCGCATTTGGATGTCACGCCCTTTATGGCCCGACCCTCTGGGTTTGTCAATCGGTCCCCTTCCATGGCTCTGAGATCTAGAGGTGGTCGGACCTCTGGCCCGGGCTTTGTAATGATAGCTCACCTTTTGCTCCGCGAGGGAGGACATCGTCTCGAGGAGGAAAAACAGGTTCGGACACACCCTTTCATGACCCTCCGCTCTCATTGCACGAGAAGGTGTATATTCGGATGTTGAATGATCCTGAAACCCCCCCATGCTAAGATCGTACTTGTCAAAAATATTAGCCTTGTACGCGGAGGAGAGGGGTAGCCTTATTCTGGATTTCATAGAGCCAATTAGTGTCGCACCCACTGTGCAGGTGGGTGGAGAGAGGAGTTCCTCAAAGGAGTATGAGGGTGCGAAGATGCCAAGAACGAAGACTTCCCTTAGGAATGCGACTATCCTTACAGAGGGGGTGAGCTTAGCCAAGCTAGCTGCTAGGGAACCTACTTCAGAGGAGGGGAGAAGGGAGACACCATTTTCCCCCACTCCCTTGGTTACTCCTTCTTCACAAAACCCTGGTGTTCTACCTAATCGCAAGGTCAGAAAGAGGGTTGGTAAGTGCTACTTGTTTTAATTTTTTTTTTTTTTTTTTTTTTTGTTGCGTTTAGTTGTGTTCATTTGAGCTGTGTGTCATGGTCGGGAAATCTTCTAGGAGGAGTGGGTGGAACCTTAAGTCAAGGAGCTATCGTCCCGCCACAGACTTTACAAGGGAGGATATCGAGGATTCTACAGAGGGGCATCAAGTTATGGCTTCCTCCAGCGAGGAGTCTGGGAATGACTATGAGGTTGAGCCCGAGATCGACGTGGGTCTGGCCTCGCGAGCCCCATTAGGTGCGGTTCCTTTGGATAGGGATGCGCCGAATCCTACTCAAGACTTGGCCTTTGCCACTGATTTGGGGCAAGTTGGGGAGGCCCCTTCGCTGACGGAGGACTTGTTCCGGAGTGGGGCGGAGGCACTTCTTCCCTTCTCCATCTCTCAGCCTTTAAGAGTTCCTAGAGCGGCACCGAAAAAAGGGGCCAAGGCAAAGAAAGTTGTCCCCTCCTCGAGGCAGTAAAAGAAAGTTGTCCCCACCTCTGGGCCCATCTTCTCCACTTGAAAGGATGAGACATCGGCCATTGCTGCGAGGTTCATGGTCAGCGGTAAGTACAGAGCCCGGACGCCGATGGAGGGGGAGGAGCTTGCGCCTCTGCACATGAATTGCATTGGGGTTTACAGGATGATGCTGGAAATGGGAATGAGGTTCCTACTACGTCGCTTTCTGGAAAGGGTGTTGTGTGACTTGAAATTAGCCCCGGCACAATTGGTGCCCAACGCATGGATCTGCATTTTCGTGTACATGACGTGTTGCCATATGAAGGGAAGGGGGGCTCACCTGTCCATCTTCAAGCATCTGATCCACAGTGTGTCGAAGTCCTTATATGAGGGATTCCACACGTTCTACGTAAGCGCCCCCTATGTGTTAGGGGCCATCGGCAAGTTCACCTCTAACCATAGCTCCAAATCCCAGTATGTCTGGATTTACTACAAGGATGGGTGGGGAGACCTTTCTTTGTGAAATGTGGGGGACCTAGCAAAGGACTCTTGGACCAAGAAGGCGCGACCCAATCTTACTACTGGAGGGGACTCGGTCCTGAGGTACTTTGAGGTGGAAAGGAAGGTGAACGATGTGAAGGTTCCCAAGAACTAGCAACCTAATGTTGCCTTCTTAAAAAATGAAAGCTTTCTGCTCTACGCTGGGCTCAGCGACCACCTCCCCCTCGGTACATTCTCCTTCTAATTTCCTTTGTGCTTTGAACTGTACCTTTCTGACCCTAACTTGTGCCTTACTTTGTAGACCGCGCCACTGCTCACCTCCAAGCCTCACCCACTACTGAGACATGATGGGCAAGTTAACTCCGTCTGAGGTCACTGTCAAGTATCTTCAGGGCCTTCTTTAGCAGTATGGGGGTTGTGTCGAATCCAAGGGATGCAATTTTATTACATTATTATGGTTCTTTGAGAGTCGTGGGGGATGTTCTATGAGGCTAACTTCCTTGTGGTTCTTCAGTTTTTAGGGGAAGAAAACTAGGGGTTCCTCCTCCAAACCTGGCAAGTGACCCGGGAGCATAATCAGGGGGAGAAATCAAGCCATCCGCCGATTGTTCCCAGCTCGACCACTGCATCCCAAGGGTCGAAAAAGGGAGAAAACTACAGGGGTCTCTACTCCTACCTACTCGGCCTCAAAGAAGAGCAAGTTGACCCTTGTGCCCCCCGAGGACAAAGAAGAGGGCCACACAGCCTCTTCAAGACGGTGTGATGTTGGAGAGTAGTTGGGTCGGGAGGTGATGTCCCGAGGTGACCCTCAGGGCAAGTCTCCCCAAGTCGGCTCGGCCTTGCGTTTGAAAGAGGGCGAGGGAAGGACGTTCCTTCTCTAACCTTGGTCCCTTACTTCAGTCTTGGCACCGAGTAGCAGGCAAGGAGGGCTCATGAGCTCTTCCCCTCACTCCGCCATCCCTCGGACCCAAGCAAGATGAGGTCTTACCCTGAGTGGGCCTTGGATGGGTTCACCAAGAGCCTGGTGGATGTAAGTCTTCCTCTTTCTATTTCTTGCCTTGGCCTTTCGTCGTGAATTTTGATCATCCGTTTTTACTCTCCTTGCATCTCTTGAGCTTTGGTTCTAGGATGTTGACCCTCCAACGTGGAGCCGTTGATGAGTGGTCGAAGGAGAAAGGACCCAGGCTTCCCAAGGGAAGGTCGCCCTCACCAAGATGGCTCCTAGCGAAGAGAGGCAGGCCCAGCTGGAATCCGAGCTTGCAGAGGGGAAGAAGGGGTCTTCCATTCTGGAGACTGGCAAGGACGAGGCTGAGAGGGCATTGACGGTAAAAGAGGAGGAGTATAACATCCTAAACGGCAAGTACTCTAAGTTTTAGGAGAGGTGTTCCGCCCTTGACAACGAGGTGGGGGACTTCCCCGACACCCTTGGCAAGATAAACCAACGCACCCAGGCTTCCGAGCGTCGGGTGATTGGTCACAAGTATGGAGATCCTGCGATCTTGCAAGAGCTGAGGGAGTAGGCTACCTGGCGCCTCATCTCCTGATCCGGGCTTGAGGAGGATTCAGAAGGGGCGAAGCACGGGCACAAGCTGTGGAAGAAGGCTCAAGTGGCTGCTAGTGACGGCGTGCCTGTTGACGAGGCGGATGACTCGGCCGTGCCCACGTCTGGGGATGAGGATTATGATGGGGGATATGGGAGCGAGGAGGACGAGCTTGAAGAGGTGGCTGGAATTCTGCTCGATGGAGAAGAGGATGCTGGTGCTGGGGCAGAGCTTGGAGGGGCTACCGATGTTGGATCTCAGGAGGGACGGGATCATGGGGAGGCGTAGTGCCTCTGGATTTCTTTCATCCCTGCGGGGTCTGTAGTTACTGTTGGTATTTTTTGGACATGATTTGCCCAGTTTTGTGGGGGCCAATTTTTGGTGTCCCCCCCCCCCCCCTTTTTTTTTGGTTTGAAAACAGTAGTGGCTTTTCACGCCCAACTTATAATGGATCCTTTGGTTCTCAAACCCTGTTGTGCTTGAGCTTATTTCTCTTTTTGCAATTGTGATGGTTGTTTTTGTTGATCCTTCTTTGGGTGGGCATGTTGCCCTGGAATTGCTTCTCGTGCTCTGCGTATGCTATCCCCCTCCTAGGATACATGCCAACCCTAGATGTATGCTTACTTTTTTGTCGATGCTGAGGAGGGAGAGAGATGTTGGTTTTCCCCCCTCTATCCATTCCTCAGGATTGTGTTTCATAGGCGCCATGCGTTCTATCATTTGCGAGATGTGTTTCCCCCCATTATTTCGGCATGCTGATCTCTGGTGTTTGTGTTTTTCCCCTTTTATGAATTTTCTGGATTTTTGTTGTGTTGTGTTGGGTGTGTGGGTCTTTTTCCCCCCCTCACTTTTTCAGAGGGTCGGCTCGTGTACCGTTCTGACCCTAGGTTTGGGGTATGACCAATTTGGAGAGGCCAAGACCGTCAATGGGGTGTCATTCTTAAAAAGACGCGTCAATCGGGGCTTTTCAGATTTCACGCTTCTTATCTTCTTGGGAAACGATTTCTTTTCCAGATTTCTCGGCCTTGGGAGATGTTGCCCCACGTGTCTCGTATCTCCGGTTTTTCTGGGTTGATCTTGGCCGTTGGTCGACTTTTCCTTTCCCTCTAAAAGGAGGCCTTCTGGCCATTTTGCCTTGCACCTACTTCTTTCTTCTCTTACATTCGCTATGAGGAAGAAAGTTCATGTCTTCTTACTTTGAAGCCTTCCTTCTTTTCAGCCATTCTCTCCCACTTCTCCAGGAGGAGATGACTTTCCCTTGCGGCTATGATGACCCTGGGGAGTTTGCCTCCCCTAATGTCTTATGTTAACGCTTTTTGGCGATTGTAGACCTTGCAGGGTTGGTACACTTATCTAATGTGGTTCTAATGAGAGACATCCTCAACCGACGGTGAAAGGTCGGTTGGATTGTGATGGATTCCCCGTGCTCCGCCTCTAAGCCTCTGAATGAGTAGGGGAGGTAGTCTCTTCCACTTCTCATTTCCAGGCTGGGTCGTAAGGCCTTTGGGAGGACGTGAGGGTTTTTCTAGCATCCTCTAGGCCTTCCTCTCCTTTCCTTCAGTGACCCGGGCATGACTGCTTCAGATGGAGAAGGACCCCGGTACAGGTTGCATTAGGGCATGTGGCGTTAGCCGTTGGAAAGGGGTTTTGGGTGGCGGTGGTTGAGAGCGCTGCTGCGTTGTCTTCCCAATTCGTGGGAAAAACTTATCGTATTACACCACGCCCACGGCCTTAGCCGCGTTCTCCGACGCCTCCTCGGCTACGACCTAGGCCTTTGCCCTGGGCTCCTCAGGATACAACTTAACACGAAGCGACCAGCTGTTCCGGGGGTTGCCGTGGGCAGATTCAGGGGGGAAGTCCGAGTCCCCCATGGTGAAGGAAGAACTTGGCATATTACTTGTCACCCTCAGCATGGAGTTAGCCTCAGCACGGAGCTCCTTGGCGTAAATTAGTTTTCTTGTACTAGATAAAATTTTCTTGTATTCTTGCACTTGTAAAGAGATTCAATAAAATGAGAAAGATTTTCTTTGTTTCACCTATTCGATCTTTGCTTCTGCGTTCGCACATTTTACTTCCTTTCTTTGCTTTTAACGCCATTTGTGAAGTAAAACAAACCAAAGTTGGAACTTCCTAAATCTTGCCTTGAACTTTCACAGAAACTGGGCTTGGGGACTTGTTCGGTTATAATCCTGGTGAGCCTTAATGATAAGCTTAGGTTTGGAAACCTTGTGTCTGCATTGGGAGACCTTTGCACCTAAGACTGAGGACTTATGTTAACGGTGGACCCTAGGGTTGAATATGAAACTGGGTTCGGAGACCTTGGTATCCTGCTCTCAACGAAGTAGCAATTATAGGCTTGGAAGCCATGTTGTTGGGTTTAGAGACCTCAACGTCTTAGTCTGGAGACGTAGGTTAATTGCAGGCCTGGCGGTCCTACATGAATTTCGTACTTAACATATTAAGTGTTGAATGTAGGCTCGGAAGCCGTATAGCTGTGTTTGGAGTACTCAGCGTCCTAGTCCGGATACGTAGGTTGATTGCTGACCCGGGGGTCCTGCATGAATTTTGTACTTAACGAATTAAGTATCGAATGTAGGCTCGGAAGTCGTATAACTGTGTTTGGAGACCTCAGCGTCCTAGTCCGGAGACGTAGGTTTATTGTGAACGTGGGGGTCCCGCATGAATTTCGTACTTAACGGATTAAGTATCAAACGTAGGGTCGAAAGCCGTATGGCTATGTCCAGAGACCTCAGCGCCCTAGTCCAGAGACGTAGGTTGATTGCCTACATGCAAAAAGAAACAAAGGTAGAAAGAAACGGTGTTTTTTCATTGATAAAATAAACGTTGAGGGGGATATTTGCGGACTCGCACCCGTTCAACGTTCCATGACCTAGGTAACTTCCTGCCTTGCAGATCCTCGAGCTCGAACGTTCCTGGATTCAATACTCGAGTGACCTTGTAGGGTCCTTCCTAGTTAGGGGTGAGCTTCCCCTGATCCCTTTCGTGCCCGATACTTTTCTTCTTTCGAAGCACCAAGTTGTTAAGCAAGAAAGGCCAGGGCTTGACTCATGCGTTGTACACCCCTCATCATTCTTTGCTTGTAGACTTCCATTCTCAAGAGTTCGTCCCCCCAGATCTTTGGCAATAGATCCAGGGAGCAGCGCTGCTTGTCTTCATTTTGTGCCTCTACATAGTGGGCAACTCTGGGTGACTGCACTTGGAATTCAATGGGGAGTACTACCTCGGAACCGTATACCAACATGAAAGGTGACTCTCCTGTGGTTGCTTTTTTCGTGGTTTTGATGGCCCAAAAAACCTCGTAACACCTTTATGCCCACATTTCTTTGGCGCTATCCAGCTTCTTCTTCAGGCCGTTCAGAATGATTTTGTTGCTGGACTCGGCTTGCCCGTTGAATTAAGGGTGGGCTGATGAGGTGAACCGAGCTTTAGTTTTGAATGACTCTAGGAAAGAGATCACCTTTGGGGTATTAAACTGTCTCTTATTGTGAAAAATAATTCCTTTAGGCGTGCCGTACCGGGAAATCACATTTTCTCATATGAACTTTCTTATCTCATTCTCAGTTATGTTCCTTAACGGCTTCGCCTCTAACCATTTGGTAAAGTAGTCCACGGCTACGACCAAAAACTTGAACTGGCCGGTGCTTGAGGGAACAGGCCAAGAATATCCATCCCCCATAGGCTGACGGGCAGGGGTTCCAATATAGGAGTCATTTCGGTGGCAGGAAGCCTCGGCACAGGCGACTAAACTTGACATTTCTCGTATCGAGCCACCATGTGGAGGGCATCCCTCCGCAGGATTGGCCAGTAATACCCAGTCCTTAGCGTCTTCTGCGCAAGTGCTCTTCCTCCAATGTGTGATCCACACACCCCTTCATGGAGGTCTTTGAGTACCAGTTTCCTCTTTTAGGGAGACAAGCATCATAGGACGGGGCTACCGAACCCCCTTTCGTTGAGAATGTCATCCTTGTAGATGGACCATTTTGAACCCGTTTGGATTCCTGTAGCCTTTACGGGATCAACAAGAAGAGAACAATCTCACAGCCAGGAAATGATGGGGGTCATCCAGCTCTCTGTACTGTCCAAGAAGTTGATTCCCAAGGGCCAAGTTATGCTGGGCTCCTCAAGAATCTCCCCTAGGATTGACTGTGGGAAACCCTCTATTGTGGAACTAGAAAGCCTTGCCAAGGCGTCGGCTTGTTGGTTTTCCGATTGTGGCACATACTCGAGCTTTACTTTCTCCAGCTTCGTGATCTCTTCCTTCACCTTCGTCAAGTAGGCCTTCATGTTTTCCTCTTTGGCCTCGAACTCTCCCCCGTCCTGGGACACCACTAACTAGGAATCCATATTGATCATTAGGTTCCTCCCCCTCGCGGCCTTCGCCATGTGAATGCGGGCTAGGAGTGCTTCATACTCTACCTCATTTTTCGAGGCTGGAAATTTGAACCTTAGGGCATACTCCAAGGTGTCACCTTCAGGGGAGGAAATGATTACCCCGTCTCCGTTCCCTTGTCTGCAGGAGGATCCATCCACATGTATTTCCCAATCTTCCCCCCATGCGCACAGCTGCTCGGCTAGAGGGATCATCTCTGAGACAAAATCTGCCAGCGGCTGAGATTTGATTGCCCTTCGTGGCTCGTAAGTTATATCGTACTGCGATAGCTCAAGAGCCCACTTTTGAATTTTGTTGGCCCTCTTTATACTGCCTATTGCTGTCCTTAGAGGCTGGTATGTGAGAATTGTTATAGGATGAGACACGAAGTAGGGTCTCAGCTTGGTAGTTGTGATGAGCAATCCGAGGGAAAACTTTTCTAGATGAGAATATCGAAATTTCGCCCTGGTGAGTGCGTGACTGATGAATACACGAGGTGCTGTGTTTTGGACCGCTCGCACACGAGGACTGAGGAAACCGCATGGGGGGAGACGGCGAGACATAAGTACAGCCTTGCTCCCCTTTCTGGGCTTATGATCTTTGGTAGGTGAGCAAGATGAGCCTTCAGCCTCTCGAAGGCCTCCTCAACCTCGGTGTTCCAGCAGAAATTGTCTTTGCTTCGGATTGCCGTGAAGAAAGGGACGCAATGATCAAATGCTCTTGACATGAAGTGGTTAAGGGCGGCAAGGCACCCTATCAACCTTTGGGTTTCCTTCAGGTTCTTGGGGGATTTCATTTCGATTATTGCTTCTGTCTTGTCAAGTCTGCCTTGACACCCCTCTCGTTCACCATAAACCCAAGAAATTTTCGCTCTTCACACCAAAAGGACACTTTTCTTGGGTTGAGCTTCATTTTGTATGCCCTAAAGGTGTTAAAGGTTTCCCTCAGACCATCAAAATTGTCTTGTGCTATCTTGCTTCGCACGATCATATCATCGATGTAGGTTTCCATGTTCTTGCCAATCTGTTTTTCAAAAACCTTGTACACGAGCCTCTAAAAGGTGGCCCATACGTTCTTCAGACCGAATGGCATCATGACGTAGCAATAGACTCCTTGTACATTTATGAAGGCCGTCTTGTCTTGATCTTCTAGGTCCATGACCACCTAGTGGTACCCTGAGAACGCATCCATAAAACTGAGTAGTTCATGTCTGATAGTGGAGTCTACCAGTTGATCGATCTGAGGCAAAGGGTATTCATCCTTCTTGCATGCCTTGTTGAGGTCGGTAAAGTCAATGCACATTCGCCAGGATCCATTGGATTTTTCACCATGATGACATTAGCAAGCCAAAAAGGGAATCGACATTCTTGTATGAACCCAGCCTCGACCAACTTCTTGACCTCGGCTACTGTGACCTCACTTTTCTCGGTGCCGAGATGCCTAACCTTCTGTTTTAATGGTGTATGCTTGGGGTCCGTCCCTAGGTTGTGTTTGATGATCCCAAGGTCAATTCCAAAGTTTCCTCAGGGGCAAAGGAGAAAACGTCAAAATATACCTTTAGAAGTGTTACTAGCCGAGCTTGCATCGCGGGATTCAAGTTCGCTCCTACAAAAAGTTGTTCTGGAGGGGTCTTCATCGTTAATCACGACCTCCTTCTTCCCTTCCATTGGCTCGAGCCTCTCCTTTTCTGCTCCTTCTCCCTTAGGGTTCACAACTTTGGTGAGGACAGTTTCTGCCACCATGCATTGGTTTGCTTTTCCTTTATCGAGGGTCTTCTGTCTCTTCGGGTAGGGCCCTTCCTCAGGGGTAGATGGAGGTGGGGGGCTCGTGCTCAGAAATTTTACGTAGCATTCACGAGTGGTCTTTTGGTATCCTAAGACTTTTTCGACCGTTCCATCATCCTTCTCGAACTTTACAATCAGCCAGGACATGTGGACGGATGCGTTGATAGGGGTCAGGGTCGGCCTATCAAGAATGATGTTGTATGCGCAGACCACATCCACTACCCAGAACTCAACAATTTCGTGCCAACCCGCCCTCTTCGAACCCATTTGCATGGGCAACTGTGTTGTTCTGATGGGGTGTACCTCCTTGCCACCGAACCCAATGACTGGGTAGGAGATGGGCATGATCTTGTCCTCTGAGAACTGGAGTTCTTGAGGCAAGATAGGGTCATGATGTCTGCCAAGGATTCGGAATCTACCATGACTCTTTTTACCAGGATATCAACTATTTTCAGGTAGATTACAATGGGGTCGTGGTGTGGGGTATGCAGGACCCTAGCGTCGGATTCATTGAAGGTGATGATTAGTGGTTTCTTGGCAGGTCGGGTGTGGACCAGCATAGCTTGGTGTGCCATTCGGATGTGGGATTTTCTTTCTTTTCTCGTCATGGCCCCAATACGGGCCCGCCAGAGATCATCTTACATTCCCTTAGGTCGTCATCATCATCTGATTCCCCCCTGGTGGGTGTGCTGGCCGGGAATAGGAGTCCTACCTTTGGCAAGGCCTTCAACTTTCCCTGCCTGACCAACTCGTTGAGTTGTCTTCTTAACTCGAAACAATCCTTTGTGAGGTGGCCCACATCGCGGTGGTATTGGCAATAGTTGCTTTTATTGCGGAGCTCTATTGGCTTCTTCATCTCTGGGGCGAGGGGCAAAATTTTTTTGTCCACCCTACCATAAACTTCATCCTGCCTTCCTTCAAACAAAATTGAGATAGGCTTGAACTCCCTCCTCGGCCTCTTGTTGCCCGAATTTTATATTGCATACGTCTCGTGCCATTTTCCTTGGTCATTCCTTTGGTAGTTGATTGTGTTGTTCTGTGGGAGGGGGGTTCTTGGGTGCTTGATTTCCCGCGGTCAGCACGTCTAGAAACTTAGGTCGGTCAGACATCTATAGTGCGTTGATGTAATTCTTCGCTACTCTTCTTGTTTGACTCAAAGTTAGCACACGACCCTCGGTGTTTCCCCTCAAGTTGTGTAGTAGTAGGTTGAAGTCACTCCCTTTGGGTAAACCCTTGCTGAAATCTGAAAGCTGAGGCGGTGATACGAGGGTCGAGAATAGTGATCTCCATACATTCCTCATTGAAGCGATGGAGGTAGCGCAGGTGATATTCCCGTGGTCTCTACTCAATCTTGTATAGGTGCTCGCTGAGCTTTTTCTCTCTTTCGTTTGCTGAGAAGTAATCCACAACGACCTCTCTGAGCTTGCTCCAGGTGCTGATGCTCTTGGATGGGAGGTTATTATACAAACGTATTGCTAGTCCTTCCAAGGTGGGTTGGAAGTATCTGCACAAGGTAGAGATGTCCATCCGGTGACCGAGCATGTTGGATATGTATGCATGTACATGTTCAACAGGGTCGGCTTTTCCATCATACTTCTTCATGCTTGCTGCTTTCGTCTTCTCTGGGACATATGCCTCCATGATTTTGTCGGTGAAAGGGACGTTGGCGACAATGTCCAACACCTCTCCTTCGGGGGCTAGGTTTATGATGGATCTTTCCCTAGGGGCGAGAGGGCGCACGCCGTCTCCAGCCTCACAGGGGTAATTGTCAGCGACTCCTGGATGGAGTGGGGGGTGCTGGGTTTCTTGTTGGTGCGCACAAGGGTAGGACCAGGGGGACTGGCTTTTGGTGATGCCTAGTTGGCAGCCCCAGTTGTGTTTCTCTCATCTTCCAAGTGCATTTGCCTCAAGATGTTGCCTATCATATCGTCCCCCTCTCTCTCTCTCATTCCTCTTCCTTGCTAGGAACTGGCATAGATCCCTCGCCTTTTCGCCGGTGTTGGCCAACTCTGGACCGGTGTTTTGATTCATCCACTCTCGGAGGTCTCTTGTCATTGTTCTTGACCGAGCCTGATGGTTAGTTGGTCGAGTCCTGCGTGATCCCCCCTCGCGGAGGTCTCCGCAGTTCGTATAGGTCCTCGTGCTGATGTAGGACTTCCTCGCATATGCAAGGTATCCGCATATCCTGACCGATCATGAAGATCCAGGCGCTCATCAATAGATAGTCGTGGAGGAACAACTAGAGTGTTTCCCTTGATGTTTCTGTGGGAGGCTTCAAGAGAATTTCTTGGGGCTCGATCCACTCCGCCTTTGTTCCTCTCTCGTTTGCATATCTCTTCGACGATGAGGTCGGGTTCGTCGCAAGTGAACGTACAATTTTCCCACTCGAAGGGAGGGGAGTCCACCCTTATGATGATACGTCGTGAGTGCGGTGGTAGGGGACTGTCGGGCCGCTGGTTTACGTCACACTCGACATCTTCGAAAAGTACATAAGGAGGTCCGATGTTGGCCAGGTCCCGTACTCCATCCGCGAGGCTGGTCATCATTGTATCTAAGATGGTAGGGGGAAGCCTTGATATACGCCTGTTTCTCAGTCTCATCATACATAAGACACAAAAATGCCTGCCTTAAGAAACTTCTTCCCCACAGACGGCGCCAAAATGTTATGGCCATAAATAACCCGGAAGTGTGTATCCGGTCAGAAGGGGGAGAGTAGCAGTGTATCTTGGGTATTGAAAGTGCGCTCTTCCACTAAGCTCCATCGCTCCTACACAGAGAACAAACGTAGAGCAACCCCAGGGGCTTGACCGGGGAATGGCCCTCTGACAATCAAGTTAGTGCCGGAAAATATGAGGATATAAGTATGTCTTTATGTGAAAGAGAGATGGTTGTGAATGTTTCCTCCAAGGAGGTACCTTTAGGTTTCGTTGCATGGAATAGAAAGTTGTTCTTCTATTTTCTAAATATCTCCTAAAAATACCTTCTTTGAGGGTATTCATAGAAGGTCTTCCTCGAATAGGTCACCCATGTGGGGGACCAATGATGTTGGAGCATGTCCAGGCTCTCCCAATGACACTAGGCCACGTCACCTGGGAAGGGATGAGAACATTCTCCTGGGACTGATGTATGTGCCTTTGTCTCTTGGGCCTTTGTCCCTGGCCCATGACTCGTATCAGGACAAAGTTGTACTTTTGGCCAGCTGGGTGCATTCATCGTCTTGTACAGGTGTTGTGCTAGCACATCTTCCCTTGCTCTTGAGTATTCTCCTAGGTCCAGCATAGGAGATGTTGGTGTCCTCCGAACCCAGGTAAGGTGCTGCGTTGTTTATGGGAGCGAGGGTGATAACTCTTGGTGGGGGATTGACCATTCTTCTGCCTGGCCTCTAGCCTTTTTATGGCGACTGCTCTACGGTTGAATCCAAGCCCTGCCTCATCCGATGAGGTAACAAAGGGAACTCTTCCATTCGAGCACATCGTGACTTGGGCCTCGCGGAGGATCTTATATAAGCTTAGGGTCTGAGCCTCGCTAATCTTGGGATAGCTGAAGCTTAGAGTAGTGCCTCGTAGGACTTCCCGGCAGTTGTTAGGGGGAAAATAGACCCCTCCCCTTTGGTGTCGTCACCACAGTCAGTATAAGCTTGCATCGAACTTGTTGTAGTCTACGTAAAAAATACTTAAGTTAGTTGAATGAAATAAACTACTAAGGACATGTCCCCATGTTAAACCTAGGTTTATACTACCATTTTTGAAGATGTCTCTATATTATTAACATGGAAGATATCATAGTTATTTGTGCATTTGATGCATGTGTGATCTTCTTCCGGAATGTGCCTCATCGATTGCATCGTAGCTCATGTACACCTCTTCATTACCAATGAGAAGTGATAGCATTTATTCATTAATCTCACCGACGATATGATTAATAGGACACCCAATCACCCTATCTTTAAAGAAGTTGTGATCTTCACAATTTATTGCAAAGTCACTATAGATGTAATAAACAATAGCTTCAACAGGTTTCTTACCATTCCTTGGTATGACAAGGTCATTAGGAATTGTAACTTTTGCTTCATTATCATCATCCTCTCCCTCATTCCCATCTCCAATACGCAAAAGATGATCAGATAACTCTTTTATTGCAGCACTTTTCCTAGGATCCATGCTCACTTGCAACCACATGTTGATGTTTAGCCTTAGTACTTGACATTGCCTACATAGTTTAGAAGAATTTGACATTGCAGTGAAAATTTCTTGACGAATTCCTCTCTGCGCTACTGGCAATATCTGCCTACAATCTCCGTCAAATTCCACAACCTTCCCACCAAATGACTTCTCCCCTACAGCATCGTCGAACTTACATAACACATATCTCATGGTCCTATCAAGAGCCTCAAAACAATGCTTTTGTACTGATATGCGCTATTTATATAGAGATAAATCCTAATCTTGAGCTCTTAATAGATCAAAATTCATATTCGTGTGAGCGTTATTTTGCTCATTTTGGTTGAGAGTTGATGGAATCAATGTTACTCGAGGGTTTTGTATTTTATTGATGATTTCACAGACTTCTACTAAGTCCAAGAAGGCATATTATGATTCGCGACTATAGAGTAAGCATGAGGGCTTGATTAAGCATGAAACGAACGCAATACGTTGAGGGTTCCACCTTGGCTGATCGGGCAAGGTTGAAGCTTCAACGATGCACGCTCGGGCCAACCAACAGAAGCACAATTTCTTAACAATGTAAAAGTGCCCAATCGGCCAGGTTGCAAGGGAGAAATACGTTCAATCGACCAGGGTCACAGCATGCAGCATACATGTGCACTGACAAGTTGCCCGATTGGGCATAATTTCAGTTAGTACTTGTGCTCGATCGTGCCTAAGTGCAAACCTGTTTGTTTCATTTTTTTCTATATGTTTTTACCTTTTGTTCAAGAGTTTGTTTCCTTAGGGAATTAGTATAAATACTTATTAGGGTTATTTTGCATTTATTCAGTTAGTTTGGTTTTAGTGTATTACTCTCTCTTGCTTTAGAAGATTCAAGCTTTACTTTTTGAGATTACAAACAATTGTTCAAGAACTCCACTGATCAGATATTGATCTAAATCGAGGTGAAGTAGTGATTTTCTTATTCTCTCTGTCTGATTTGATCATAGTTGACAATATTATTATTGTGATTTGTTCTTTGGATATGAGTCAGTATTCGAGCCTTAACGTCCGCAAAGGACGAAGTACCTGTCATGTTGGGGACGATGATGAAGACATAAGACTGTCTCGAGCAATCTCTACAAAAGGAAAAATGACGAATGAGAAAAACAAGGAAGAACACAAACTACGACAACACGAGGACACGACGTAGGGAAATAGATGAAGGTACCGCAGTCCATGGCATCACTGATACCATGGTGCACCAAAAACTCCTTGTCCCGTGCCCACCTCCTATCGGGTATCCACCAAAAGGGCATCTTGATGAATATCTAAGTGCTAGCCTTCTGATAGTTGTGTTTATACAAGAAAAGCTACAAGGCCACATTATCCTTCGACGAGGGCCAATCAAGGGGGTCAAGTTTGGTTGCCTTATTCCACCAGGGGATCTCATCTAAGAATCCATCCTCCATGGCACCAACATAGTAAAAGTTGTTGATCCACGTGTGGTTCTTCAACGACATTTGAGGGACAAAGCCATAGTTTGGCTTGGGCTCAAAAAAGAAAATAGAATTTATAGTTTGGTGTTGTTTGGGGCCATTTGTCACAAAGGACCATAGGCCGAGAGTTTTTTTTATTTTTTTTACTTTTTAAAAAGAGGTAAAAAAAAGTAATGTGTCCCCAAGTGTTGGGGACGAGCTGTGCAGAGGCCAATCTGNNNGCCTTGAAAAGGCTAAGAGAGAAAGGATGAAGGGGTAGCCGGAAGCCAAAATCGACCGAAAGAGCGTGAAACGCGACGAGGCTTTTGGGAGGGTCAACCATCAAGCCCTCCTCAGGGCCTAGCAAGAACGATCCTTCCTTCCCTCCGACCCATACTAGGTATTGGTCTTTGTCACCCTCCGGAATAGTCAAGTGACAGGGGAGACCTGCCGGGTTGTTCCTCTCGGCGACGTTCTCTTCCTCTGTCTTCTTCACCTTCTTCGTCACCTTCGTCATTATCCTCAAAATTGTATAAGGTGGGAGGCAAGCGATGGTGACCTTGTTGGGATCTAAGAGACAATGAGCCAGCTAGGACCAGGGCAACAAAAAAGAAATGATATCAAACTTACTAATCGACAAAGCCGATTCTGGAATTTCATTTATTAAAGCCCGACGCCTCTTATGAGGTTTTGGGGTGGCGGACGATGATGAGGACTTGTCCTCAAGATTGTGTAGCACTCTTCAAGCCATTTGATTTGTGCGCGCCATCTTCCTACCAACAGTCTTTCTCCGAACGCACCGAGCCTGTATCGATACCATCGAGCTTGTTGGAGCCAAATTTTAAATATTATTATCATATTTTATTTCTATGATGTCGGGGTTGTTTACCGACGACTTATTTCAAACACCCTCGACATGAGAGGTTTTGGAGCCAGACAAAGGGTCGGCCCACTTATTATTGTTTCCCATAGTAGCATTTCCCTCGGCTTGGCCGAGGTTATTCACATCGAGCTCCCGGCCAAAGTAGTCTTGAGCCTGGAGAGGAATGTCTTTGGGCATGTTCCACATGACTTAAAGCCTTTCCCGAATGTGGAAGAGCCAAAATTTTTCCATCATTCTCTCTAGACGCTCTTGACGAGCCTTTTGAGTGTTTTTGACATAAGCCTCGTGGAAGGGGTCCCAAGAAAGGTCCTCATTAAGATGCATATGTATAAAGAGACGAAGATACCTGTAATGACGAGCGTCCGATGAATGTTTGGGAATAGATGTATCTTCGTCACCTACGAGCAATGGGGACTTTCTCTCTCTATGGAACTTTTATTTCTCTCTTTAAAATTCCAGAAAATGAGTAAGAGAAAATGAAGGGAGGCCTTCCCTATTTACAAGGGATGGAGGAAGAGACGAAATGTTGCATCAAGTCAACAATACGTGTCAGCCATCGGTTCAGGCGCAAATCTCGAGGATGTGGATGAGGGGAGAAATTCCTCCGAAAGTTGCTCCTACGTGTCTCGACGGCCCCTCGTCCTTCCCCCGCAAATTTAACTTTTGGATCGGATAACACCCTCGTCGAATATCGGATACGTGTCCAATCCGAGGGGCAAATGTTTGGCCCGTTTTCCACAAGGCCTCGCTCTCGATCTAATACTTAACTCATCTTCAGTTGGGCAGTGCTCTCTTCCCGTGAGGACCTTCAACCAAATTCCCTCGTTATGGCCTCATCTCTTCTGGACGAGGGGTGAACCTCTTCCATGCTGGAGTTTGAGTCAACTCCTGTGCATCCGACGCCGAGGACCCCGGGTGCCGAGGGGTGTTACTGATGAGGGCCGAGATGTCGGGGGCGATGAAGGAATGATGACCCCTAAAGGGAGAGGGGAGCGTATAGGCTAATGCCTACGACCGAGGGACAGATTGATGAGGCCGAGGAGGAAGTGGAGGACATCCGAAAGTTGTTAGGAAGCTTCTTGAAGGCCACGTGTAGGGGACACATGGCCGAGGTTGATTGGCAGCCGCCAAGGCCCAAATCTTGACCAGGCCCAAGAAGGGAATGTCCATGTGGCCACCTCCCATTAGACGAGCTACAACCCTAGCATCACCTGAGAATGTCTATAAACAGGAGCATGCACACATTCCCAGAGGTAATTAATTGGTAACTAATTATTCTCTTTCTCTCTCCAGAGCAGTCAAGTTTTGCATCATTCCCTAGGAAGATTTGATTGTCTTGAGAGCTTTCTATTTGTCCTTGGGGCCCATTTCCCCTTATGACGCAAATCTGTCCAAAACCCTTGACTGACTTGATCCTCAGAGGAGGTTGAGGGTAGTTCATGTGCGTTTCTTCTGTAGGTAACCCTACCGAAGTGACAAGTCAGCTGTGAGTCTCATCTCCGGTAATTGAAGTCCTTATACCCTTTGAGACTTCAAGGATCCACTCTCCAACCCCAAAAATAACTGAAATAGTAACAATATATGACTCAAATATATATAGATCTAAATAAAAAATAATACTTAGCATATCGGGTGAAACCTTCTGTTGCTTGTTTCGTATAGTCAAGTAGTTGGCATGTGCATA
>ONZA01015403.1:5784-22850 GCA_900322205.1 Kewa caespitosa | reverse complement strand
GTGACGGAGTGAACCCTTGAAACTCAAAGGGTTGAAATACTTTCAGCTGCGTGAGAATTGAGAAACTCCAAGGTGTTTCTGGATGGTCCGACATGATCTGCAAAATGAGAGCACGTGAATTACCCTCGGTGTGGTCCGGGGATCGGTCCTTGGATGCTGAAGTCAGTTCAGGATAACTGGAAAGGAACTCTCTCATGGGCAAGGCCGAGGGGAAAACAGAAAGCGTGGGTATGCACTTCGGACTCGAGCACTTTGGAATTAATGCTGAGAGCAAAGAGCATTATTTATGCAATTAATGTACCTTCTTAGGATATGTGTAGGTCCTTTTATAGGATGTGGTTTCCCCAACCTTAGCTAGGGTTTGGGACTTGCCGGTGGAATGATGGCGCTCTCTCGGGCCGGTGGGGACTTGGGCGCGTGACCCAAGAGCACAGTTCCACTTGTGGAAATGTCCATATCTAATGGGTCTATCGGCAAAGACCCTAAAGCCTTCGCTTTCCTTCATGTGGAAGGTCACATTCTTTAATGACCTGCCTCTTGGGGGCAGCCGATCTCCCCATGGTGCATCATGGATAGCAAATTCTTAAAGCGCCCTTTGAATGGGTTTCTGTCAAAGGTCAACGTTTGTCTTGGGAAATTGGCCAAATTATTTGCCCCTTGGATTAGGTTGAAGTTTGTCTTTTGAGGTCTGTACCTGGTCTAAACTATTTCGCGTATGAGCTTCATCTCAGAAATCCTTTCACAAAAGAAAACTCGTAGAATTGGCTCCCAAACTGGGATTTTGTATATGGAGGGAGACTGATGCCACGTGGCGGGAACTCACCTGAGACACGTGTTCGCTTACCAGTGAGCATAGGATTTTGTTGTGAACCTTCTATAAATAGGTTCAACTTTCCTCATTTTGTCTTTACCATATCCTTTAAATTTATAGAGATATAGAAAGTTTCCATTTTAGAGAGAGGAAATTCCTAGAAATTGAAGTTCCACTCCTTTGTTTATTCAATTGCTTCAGAGCTTGATCTTCATCCTTTATTCTTCAAATACTTTGGCGTCAAATCTTTGACCACTTCAACCAGATTCTCCCCTGGTATCGAAGCTCTAGACTTTTCAGGTAACTTTTCATCTCTTTGCCGCTATTTTTCCGACGATTTTCCTTTTAAGTTATGTCTAGCAGGCCTTTAGAATTCGCATCTGGTAGTCCAGCTTAGGGGAAGTGGGACTTCTTTTTGGAAATCTGGAAACAAAAAGCCAGGTACACTAAGGTGTTAGAGTCCATAGAGAATGGAAAAAGTAACTCGTCGACTTGACAGGGGAGAGTGCATAATAGACGAACTTCCACTAAAAGCTTTTGACCATCACGAGGTAGAGTTGGATGCCAGGAAACTAGAGGTATTCGAGCAAGAATGGCAGAGTATTTATGATAATTCCAACTCTTTTAACTGTTGGACGGGGTACAACCCTCCTTTGAACCCGGAATGCAATGAATCAACCCCCTTGGCGAGGCCTCGAGCCTTTTGTAGTAGTTAACCCCCTAAGGAAAGTAGGTCTCCTTCGGTCCCGGCAAGCATGGCGGTCCCGACACAGGCTTGCAGATTAGTGAATAGTAAATTGGTAGCCCAAAAAGGAATGGCTAATCTTAAGAGGTCTATGAAAGGCAACCTCATGATCTCGAGGACGAGTCCGTGTTGCCGTCCGTCAAGCCTATCTCCTTTTGTCCTCATAAGAGACGAAGGACCATTTTCTCTAAAGTCCCAATTCTACTTCGTCTTTTGGTACGTTGCTTTTACTTCTTTTGTTTTATTTGTTGTCTTATATACCCGGGCTCCAGCGGTTGCAGCAACCCCTTCCTATTCCGAAGTCATAGTTGCTTGCACGCCTCCTTACCTTATCGATCAAAGAACAATAATGGCTACCAAAGTGTCAACCTCAAATCCTCCAAAAAAAACAAGGAGACTAGTAGAGGAGATTAGGTGTTGTTGGTAGATTCCTTGTGATAAGGTGGCCTCGATGAGTGGTATGTTCAGATCCCTGATCGATGAGGGTGGAAGCAAGCAGTAGGGTGATTACGCCACCGAAAAAATGTATCACAGCAAGCAGGCTGATGAGTGAGGCCGAATTTCAGCTTCCCCTCCACCCCTTTTGCCCTGTCTCTCCAACAAGACTATGATCTGGCGATGATCTCTTACTTTATTGCGTACTGCAAGGTGCATGAGGTCTAGCCAACCCTGGGGCTCTGGTTGGTGATTATAAAGGCCATCACCCAAAGTAATACAGATGAAGGGTTTTTCACTTTTACAAAGAAACCAAAGTACGTGGCAGGACCACCTCGTCCCAGCTTGACCACAAAAGGATAGAACTCGTCATGTTTCTCAAGAGTTAGAGGGACAAAGTCTCGCTGGGTATCCCGAAGTTGAATGTAGCGGAGTTGGTGAGCTTGACATTTGAGGGTAGGGGAGGTCGTCCCTCTAAGGCTGACCTCGACACCCGAAAATACTTCCGATGGGAGACGAAGAGGGGCCGGCAAGGGACCAAGGTTTGGGTGAAGATGCCCCTATACATGCAATTGGCGTAGAGGTAACTGTGGGGCAAAGACTTAATCGTCTTCATAGGGGTCAGCCAAAGGTGGAACATGGGTACGCTAGCACTCTGTTTTAGTATGCTTCAATTTTCTTTATCTGTTTCCCTTTAACCCCCTTCATGTTTCAGAGGCAAAGATGGACACCCTCAATGTGGATGGGGAGAGTCGGGACTTGCTGAGGATGACCTCCACCGTCAAGGTACATACAAGGATGGCTGAGAAGCTGAAGCTCGTAGCGGAGGAGCTCCTCAACTTCGTGAGTGTTCACGAACTTCTTTCGTTCTTGCGCTAACTTTGTTCTTGCGTTTGATGGTCACTTTTCCATTTTGTAGTCTGCGTTGACTAGTGTGCCCAATTGGAAGAAATCTTCCTCGACTTCGAGAGGTTCAAGATCAAGGGGAAACTCTTCGGATGAAACTGACATAGTCCTCATCGACGATGATGTAGATGAAGTAGTGGCTGACCTCCTCGGGACTTCTTCAAAGAGGCCCTGAACAAAGTCTAAGTGGAGGTTCACTTCGACTGAGGGAGGTGCAGAGCAGGCTCCCTCCTCCGCCAAGGACAAGGGCCAAGGGAAGGCATCAGAGAAGTAGCTGGCGGAGAAGCCTTCTCAGGAGGAGAGGTCGGAGAGGATCGACTTCAACGCCGAGAAGGATCTGCCAGACGGGGTTCACCCCTTCCCGGTGCACTTTCATCATACCAATGAGAGGAAATAAAAGGTGGTGAACTACATCGCTCAGCACTTCGTCCCCATCGAGGACCTTGCACCATGCAGATGCATCCGGGGGTCACTCGAAGCATCGCGATGAAGTTGGTCCACCAAGTTTGTCGTCTAATGCAGATACTTCACTCCGGACCTTATGTGGTGAGTTCTGTAACTGTTCTCTTGATTTTCAGGCCTATCTATCCATGGTCTACTACAACTTGGTGAATGCCAATCTTCGAGCGTGACTGAAGAACACCAAGGATCACTTGGCAATACACTCTGCCATGCACCAGAAGGCTCATGAGGAGGCCGCTACCGCCACCGAAAGGAAGGCCTAGGAAGAGAAGCTTTCCAAGGTGGGGGCTCAGCTTAAGAAGATTGAGGCTGAGGCCAAGGCAAATTTAATGAGGTCTGAGGGAGCTGAGGCCATGGTCTCAAAATAAAACCGTCGAGCTGGCTGCCTTCGTCAGGAGGTGAAGGACGCAACCAAGAGGAAGGATGGCCAACTGGAGGAGGCCTTCATGGACGTCTTCAAATTAGTTGCCGGATTCAAGGCCATCTGGACTGCCATGGTGGTGAACTAGGTTGAGGACACCTAAGGTCCGGAAGCTTCCCAGGACATGAGGGCCAAGTTGAAGGACCTGTTGGCCTATTCCCCGTGGGAGAAGTTTGATTCTGACCCCGTGGTAGGATCGGCTTACGCCATCAATGTCAATGAGTCCCAATAAACTGGGGGCAAGGGCTCCATGATGCGCCCCAACGACCAGGGCAACGAGACACTTTAGCCGTGGTCATGTGCGGCCGAGGATGATGAGGCCGAGCAATAGGGTCAGCCGAGGTCATTCAAGTGGGCCTCTTACTAAATACGAACATGGTAGTGTGTTGGCATGCTCGTTCTTTGTGTCGCATGCAAGGTCGTTCCTTGTCATATGAATACATGTAATGGGTAGGCTTTCCCTCTCTTGTGAGAGGTCTGCATGGCTCGGCTTATTACGCAAATGGGCCTCTCATTGAACATAGGACATGGTAGTGGCTATGCCAACTTGTTCCCTACGAGTGTAAAGTTGTTCTCATCATATAATATGTGGTAATGAGTAGGTCGTCCCTATGTCACATAAGTAGCCTTTGTACTTCGTCTGCTCCTACCTCAGTTGTAATGTTTTGGAATTTTGTCCTTTTGTAGTTTCTTCTCGGGCTTCATCTATGTATTCTGTAATGAGGCATTTTGCTTAACTTAATGAAAGTGTGCTCTCTCTCTTCGTCATTTTTACCACAAAATCTAAGTTTTTTTCTTTCTTCCCGAAGTATTTGTTTATGTTTTCGAAGTCAAACCATGATATTTATTCTAAGTGCAGCTCGGGGTGTTTTCACTAACTATGCCCCCACTTAAACAAAATAGTTTGTATCAAAATGATCTGGAGCTGTGTGAATTTCTATGAAAGTTTATCGTCCATGTTGACGAAGGGGTGGGTTACTTCCTTTATGTTCCCCCAGGGTGGGATATTCCAATTGTGAGCTAACTTATTCGTGGTACTAACCGAGGTATTTATTGATCAGATTTCTATTTTTTAGTTGTTCTAACCCATTTTGACTTTCATATATTTTTCCCTGTGGTGGGGTTTTATATGTTGAGACAATCCTCAAGATAGGACCTCATCAAGGATTGTCAATGAATTTACAATTAAGAAGAAATAAGAATTTAGGAACGAACTTTTTATTCTTGGCTGTTGAGGGGCGCCGACCCTGGGGTAACTCCACAACGAGTTCCTCAAATGAGAAAGAAACATGAGAGGCTCTTGAGGAGTGCCTACCCCAAAAGCGACAAAAAGGGGAATAAACTCTATTGAGCTTATTACACATAGAAACACAATAGGTTTTTGATGTTCCAGGACCTAAGAATTTAGCATCCGTCCAGTGCTTCAAGGCGGTACGTGTTTGGTACTATTACTTACCAACCCTGTAAGGGCCTTCCCAGTTAGGCGTTAGCTTTCCTTCTTCATTTTTCCTTCCAATGGACTCCATCTTCCGTAGTACGAGGTCTCCCACATGGAGCCTTTTCGTCTTGACTCGGCAGTTGTATGCTTGGGGCATCTTTTGTTTGTATATCTCGGCCCATAGGAGGGCATCACCTCCGACCTTGAGCAAAAGATCCAGTCAGTGTTTGAGTTCCTCGGTGTTCTTTTTGGCATCAAAGTGCTCCACCCTCGGGCTTCCCCTAAGAATTTCAACTAGAAGGACTACTTTCGAGCTACACACCAGATTGAACGGGGTTTCTCGCGTAATGGCCTTCTTTGTTGTTCTTGTGGCCCAAAGTACTTCGATCATCTTTTCCGCCTAAAGCTCTCTAACCCATCCAGTTTCTTTTTGGTCTCGGTTACTAGGGCTTGTTGCTAGATTCTACGTGACCGTGAGTCTAAGGTCGGGCTATTTCCGTGAAGCTAGCTTTCACTCCATTTTCATCTAGCCAGTCGAAATGTTGTCCATTGTCAAAGATAATCTTTCGAGGTGCCCCAAACCATGTGAGGATATTCTCTAGGATGAAACTTCTCACATCGGTTATTGTGGTGTTCTTCACATCCCGAGCTTCCACCAACTACGTAAAGTAGTCCATGGCCACTATGACAAAATTCAGTTGACCGGCCGCCAGGGGAAGGGCCCTAAATTTTCCACGCCCCATTAATGGAAAGGCATGGGAGCGAGGATGGGGTTAAGCACGGATGAGGGAAGACGAGGTATGGCTGCGAAGTACTTGCACTTGTCACATTCTTTCACCATCTCTGCTGCATCTCTCTGAATGGTGGGCCAGTAGAAACCCAAATGAAGTACTTTGTGGGTGATTGTCCTTGCTCCTTGATGAGCTCCGCAGATTCTATAGTGTCCTTCGCAAAGAATTTCATGCCCTTAACTCCGTGATACACATCTTAGGAGTTGGTAGGTGAAGCTTCTCTTGCATAGAATTCCATTTTCGAGGACGAACCACTTCACTTTGTTTTTCATCTTTCGAGCTTCTATCGGGTCTCCCGGTAGGGTTCCATCTCGTAGGTACGAGATAATGGAGTCCCTCCATCAATCAGATCTGTCTACGATGTTGATGGTTACCCCGTTCTCAATGTTACGCTTCTCAACTTCTTCCTTGAAGATGTTTCTATGCATGCCTTGAACAGACGAACTAGCTAGTCGAGCCACTGCATCGGCATGACTGTTCTCTGACCTAGGTATGTGTTCCATGATGACCTCTTTGAGACTATTCATTTCTTCTCTGACCTTTGCAAGGTAGGATTTGATCCCATCTCCTTGGGCTTCATAACTTCCAGGAGACTACTAACTGAGAGTCCATCTTGACTAGTATCTTTTGGGCTTCTATGGCTCAAGCTAGGGATAGTCTGGCAAGAACAACTTCGTATTCTACTTCATTGTTAGAGGCCTGGAATTTGAACCTCATCGCATATGTGAATACATCTCCATCTTGGGAAGAAACTACTATCCCAACTCCACTTTCGGCTTTACAAGATGATATGTTCATGCTCATGGACCAGTGGTCGGCCCAAGCCTTCGGGACGTGGTCCTAAGCTGCTAATTTGGCAACAAAGTTGGCCAATGCTTGTCTCTTGAATGCCATTCATGGTTTGTAGATGATATCATAGTCTGTCAACTTGTACGCCCATATTTGGACTCTACAAGCGGATTCAAGTCGGCCAAGTATCTTCTTCAGAGGTTGGTTGGTAAGGACTATAATTTGATGCTATTGAAAATAGGGCCTCAACTTCCTTGAACTGATAAGGACTTTGAGGGCAAACTTTTTAGGAGTCATGTACCAGAACTCCACTCGGAGCATGGCTGGTAAAGTATACCGGCTCTTGTACTTTGTCGATTTCTCTATCTAGGAATGAAGCAAATGCTCTGTCGGAGACTGTTGACACTAAAATAGAGTCACTCCTATGACCCGATGATGATAACAAGCTTGGCTAACCTTTTTCAGATATTTTTTAGCACGTGAATTAATAAAAACTGAGGTCAAACGAAGTCTAGGGGCAAAATGGTCACTTCACCTCACCATTGAGACTTCTCGATAATTCTCCCAACCTTGCCTTCCAATGAAATCCAAAGCTTAACGTGCAAGAGAGTTCAAACGCCAGCGAATTCGCCAAAATTCTCTCGGCAACCAGCGAATATTTATCACCATATTCGCTGATGTTCGTTGTGTTTGGAAACAAGTTTCTCTCTCATTTGCTGTCCCTTGAGCTTTTTTGACCGTTTCACCCAGGCATTGGTTCATCTTCCAGAGAATATCCCCATAATTGCTGGGAAGCAATCGAATTTAGGTTTATTCGCTCCATTTTCCAGCGAATTTACTCATATTTGCTTGGCCATGGTGTATTAAATTTTACGATCCTATGTAAACCCATGCAATAACCTTACAGCATATCAGCAGTTTCACATGCTAAACTCTCCAAAAATCTCCAAACAATAAGAAAAGCATTCTTTCCAAGTTCTTAGCATTGTTATTCACATATTTTACATATTTTCCAAGTCTCAAAAAACCACAAAAAAAGCCACAAAAATATAAACTCAAAAAAAAAACATTTCTCGTTTTAGAAATTCCGGCAAGAATCCTAACCTAAGGTAGGCTCCCGAGGGTCTTTCCTTCCCAAGGCAATCCTTGGGTGGGCGTTTCTAGTTTTTCATTATTTTATTTCCTTTATTTTCGTTTAATTTTCTTTGATGTCGCAAAATTGGAGAAAATAATAATTCAATATTATTTTCTTGAATTTTTGATTAACATTCTATTTTCTTTTTACGTTCATGCGCATATATTTTCTTTCGTTTTTTAAGTCATGAATTTAGTTTATAAAAATTCAATGTTGTTTTCCAAAGAAAATAACTTTATTTTCTTTATATACATTTATGTACATTTTATTTATTTTTTCTTTGTTATTTATTTTATTCTGGTTTTGACATTTTCTATTTTTTTTATTTTGTACATTCTGCTTCCTTTTTTTCGACATTTGTCATTTTTTTCTTCGTTTTTCCTCTTTTTTCTTTAGCTTTATACTTTCTTTTTCTTCTCATTTTTTCATTNNNNTTTCCTTTCATTAAGTTACATAATTCTAAAAAGTAATAATTTCAATATTACGTTTTAGGGTTAAGAGACTTTTTTTTGTATATTATTATTTTATTTTGTTATATTTGGATTTTGGTTGCCCATTTAGTAACATTTATCCCATGGACATATATTTGTGCTTTATAATCATTTTGATCATGGACAAACTTGATTTGCATGCTAAAAAGTGATAACCTAAATAAAAATGAATGTCAAAATGACTTAGATAACATTTAGGTTAATATACTTTGGATGGAACCAATTGATTTACATAGAAGTCCTAGTTCGCAAGTAGTGGACGTTTGTAAAAAGGGGCGAATTGGCTGCATTTTATCCAATTCGTACCATTGCCCCCGAACTAAAACTTTGGTTAAAGACTAGGGAGTCAAAAGATGGCTTCCTTATTTTCCTAAAATAAGCTAGCGACTCCAAAACACCCCATTTGTGCCATTTGACACATTACAAAAACATGACATTTTAACCCCCAAAACACGCACCAATCCCGTGGGGGGTACGCACGCAAATTTTCAACTTCCGCCTCCTCACCGAGCGAGAGGGCCGTGGCCCCTATAGAGGCAACCTCGCTGATGACTTAACTAAAAGTAGGTAAAACTCAAAAACGAGTTACAACATAATGTAAATCATCATTTTCGTGTAGTTCCGTGCGTACGCGCAACATAAGTATCCCATAATCAAATCCTTAGAGGACGAGTTCGGTTAAATGGAGGATCCATTCTCCATGAAAATTGTAAACAAATCCCCTCTCATGACCTTTCTTTCATCCATTCGATACAAGATAAGTGGTAACTTACGGCGCTTATGCACTCCATAACGTTGTAAGCACATCCATGTTGTGGGAGCCTTACTTTACCTAACCCGTTTGAAACCTTGGAGGAACTAGAGCCATTGTTTAAGTATTGAACATAGGGATCATATGTCATTTTTATGCTTGACATTTGTTTTATTGCATTGCATTTGGGACCGAACCATAAATCGGGGGGCTTTACGCCCATTTTTCCCCCATTATTAGAACTTTAGGTTAACCCTGTTTTGGACCTTTTCTTCCATTACCCTTCTAATTAGATCCCAAATTAACTCTAGCAAAAAATTCATTCATTGGAAACACGGCGAAGACAATAGGCTTCGTAGAAGATTGCCTCCGCCACCACCAATCTCAACTCCTTTGTGTTCGTCTTCTCTCAAACCCAATTCACCTCGTTCAATTGTACGGAAATTAACGTTTTAAATGGAGCAACCCACCATCCAAGAGCTTGTCCTCCTCATCCACAACTTTACCGAGAAAGTGAAACAAATGGAAACAAATAGCATTGAGGAAGTTGAAGTTGACCCAATCAAGGGAGAGCTGAAAAGTTTGAGTCTGTCCTGAAGCATTACAAATTGTTCAACCAATAGCATGATATCAAGGAGATCACCTCTAACCTTACGGGCACTCTACCCGATAAGACTCTCTTGTCTGACGTGCCTCAATTCAAAAGCACTGACAACCCTAGGACCCATTTTAGGGCGTTTACCACTACCCTCACTCTAAAAGGTATCGATAAGGAACTATTTCCCCACATCTTCCCTATGTCATTAGATGGACCCACATCCCACTAGTATTACAGACACAATACTGAATGAGCCGAAACCTGGGAAGAGATACGTCAAGAGTTGCTTGCTTAGTATTCGTACAATACCGACCATCTCGTCACAATGTGAGAGCTAGAGGCCACTAAGCACCTTGTGAGTGACGCATTTATGACTTTCATCTACAGATGGAGAGAGAGGGATGTCCGTATGGTAAATAGGCCCTCAAAGAGAGACCAAGTGCATACCATAATACGCAGTTTGACACCCGAGTTCAAGAAACACTTGATCTTTAGACCCATAATTACCTTACTTCAACTTAAGGAAGTAGGTTTGGCGATAGAAGATGAGCTTCCCAACTCGGAAGCTAATTGGACTATGGGTAGCAATAATAACAAAAGGAACACCAAGCGTAACAATAATGCAACAGTGAATGAAGTCAATGCCTTGAACGAGGGCGCACCTCAACATCGAGAGAAACTAGCTTATGCCCCATTGGGTATGACTCTCACCCAAGCTCTTGAACGTTTAACAAAAAGGAACTATTCGCAGCCAATTGAGCCCACTTTCGATTTCCTAGAGGTCAAAAGGTCCTAGAGCTATGATGTAACAAAATATTTTAAGTATCACCGTGGGCCATGGCAAGGGCCACGAAACTGATAAGTGCTGGACTTTAAGAAACGTAGTCCAAGACCTCATTAACAATGGCACTTTACCATTACAAAAGGCAGCACGTGCCCAAAATAATAATAAGAATCCCCTTGTGTCTCACGAGGAGTAAATTTGTACCATATCAAATGATGACCTAGGTTTCGATCCCACCTTGCTTATCAAACCCGTATCACCGCACAACCACTTGAGCATTAACGGGATATGGGATAGTGATGAAGAAAACTGGATGCATCCCTAAGGTATGATGAGTTTTACGAAGACGCGTGGCTATCCGAACATGAAGTTTGGGAAGGTGAAGTGGACAATCTTACTAGGTCGGGAAGGTATTACGGGAAGAAGGATGGTTCACCCCGGACCAAGAAAAACCCGATCGACACGGGCCAAAAAGTAGTGGCACATGAACCACTCGACAACCCCTTTCTAAACCAATTAAAAAGAATGAAGGCCGATGTCACCACTTGGAAACTCTTAGCATCATCTTTAGAGAATAGGCAAGCACTCCTTGCCGCACTCAACAAAATCAACGTCTCTCCTGAAATGTCTCCTACAAAACTTGTAGGCCTCTTGACAGAAGAAAGATCGCCTACCATGATTACTTTCTCAGATGAAGACCTACCAAAAGAAGGTCATAATCGCAATAAGGGAATATACATTATTGTGACGTGTAATTAGCTCCATGTACCCATGGCAATCATGGATAACGGGTCCGCAGTGAATGTATGCCCACTTACAATCACCGAATGCTTAGGCATCCAATATGACCTTGCACAGAAATCGCAGGGCTTGCGAGCCTATGATAATTTGAGAAAAGTGTGCTTGGCACCATCAGCATCAACGTCCCGCAGGTGTCATAGAGAAACGGGTCACTTTTTCGGTCATCGATATATCCTCAACCTTTAACCTACATTGTAGGTGTCATATATCCTCACTCAAACTTGCACGTTAATGCCACCCTGCTGAAATAGGGCTATATGCCAGGGATGGGATTAGGAAAGAACGCCCAGGGCCCGAGTTCATTTCGGTGGGCACAAACCATGAACCTTATGTTCGGTCTAGGCTATTCTCCTTCGATTCAAATAATAAAATAATCGATGTCGAGGGAACCAAAAGGAAAGATGGCCATAAGAGAAGGCATTCCCTTCGATAGCTCACGGCTCATTTATCTTCATAGCCTAACGGACAATTCATCCGGGCAGGTGACAACTTCTCCTATTATGGATTTCTCGAACCTCACTACCTTATAGAGGAAGGCACGTAAACCCTAGGATTCAAAATTTTTGAGGATTGCAACCTTCTGGACGATAAAATTCCTATACTTCAGGAACAGCTACATCTTGATTGGGCTCAACCTTCACCTCACAATGCATTCGGGCTCCTATTCGGGCAAGAGAAGACAAGAGCGCAAGAAGATGACAACCTAGTCCTAGCCATCCAGAATCAAGACTTCCACCCCTCATAGCCGATCGCACCCACCACCAGGATACTAGAGGGATTGCGCCGCACCTGCAAGTGGACTACTTCCGACAAATGCAAGTTTAGAGTCACCATTGGAGGAGGACCTATTTCGGAGTCTAGTGATTCAAATTCTAGTTCAAGCGATTTCGATTCCGATGCTATTTTAGGACATTCTCCTCTTGAAAGGATTAGAAAACTAGGCTCCCCCATTCCCAAAGTTTATGATCCATCAATCGATGTACTGTTTGATGATATCAATAAAATTAATGGAGATTCTGCTTACTCCTTGGATTTTTTTGTTAATAATAAATTCGATAACGATAAATCACTCACTAGAGCCATGCTCGAACATGAGCAAAAAACTTCGGTAGTTTATGAAACTGAAATGATTAACTTGGGAACTAACGATAAACCATAAGAGGTTAAAGTTGGTCTAACTCTAACTCCAAATGAAAGATCCGATCTCATGAGCCTCTTAAAGGAACTTATAGATGTTTTTGCATGAACCTATAAGGACATGTCGGGAATATATAACTTCCCTTTACTAGACATTGACGTTCTAGTCGACAACACCGCGGCTCATGAGCACCTGTCCTTCATGGACATCTATGCGGGATATAACCAACTAATAAAGGTCGAGGAGGACATGCCAATAACTACCTTCATTACCCAATAGGGGACGTATTGTTATCGTGTATGCCTTTCGGGTTGATAAATGCTTGGGAAACTTACCAAAGAACAACACAAACCCTTTTACATGACATGATGCATAAAGAACTAGAGGTATACAACCGTGAAGTCTCGAGGCCTAGAAAGGCACATACGCAATCTCGCAAGTTTTTCAAAAGATTGAGGAAATATAATATGAGACCAAACCCGCAAAAATGTGCATTTGGCATCACATCTAGGAAACTCTTAGGCTTTATAGTCAGTTCTAGGGGAATAGAGGTTGATCCTTGAAAGATCAAAGCAATTGTCGAAATGCCTCCCTCAAAAACCGAAAAAGAAATATAAGGTTTCCTAGGAAGGTTTCCATATATTAGTCGATTCCTAAACAAATTGACTATTATATGTGAACCTATTTCAAAAAATTTAAAAAGCGTCAAGGTCGATTTGGATGACCAATGCCAGAAAGCCTCTGACAAAACTAAAGAATAATTGGCAAACCCGCAAATGCTGGTTCCGCCGACGCAAGGCATGCCACTCATATTATATCTAAAGATTTCGGAAACCAAAATGGGGGCCATGATAGCCCAAGAGGTTGATGAAAAATAAAAGGCAATATGCTACCTGAGTACAAAATTCCTCAAGTATGAGACGCGTTATTCCACTTTAGAAAAGACATGTCTCGCAATAATATGGGAAACAAAAAAACTGAGACATTACATGCTCAACCATAAAGTTCAAATAAGATCTCGAGAAGACCCATTAAAACATATCTTCCAAAGCTCATTGGACCGTCATGCTGACCGAATTCGACCTCAAACATCAGAATATCAAGAGAATAAAAGGGCATGCCATTTTTGAATATTTGGCTGACCACCCTGTAAAAGACCAAGAAAACAGAAAGAATATCAATTTCCCGACGAGAACATCATGACGTCCGATACCAAGACTTGGCTGATGTACTTCAATGGGGCATTAAATACAAGGGGATATGGCTTAGGAGTAATGTTAGTCTCACCAAACAGGACACACACCCCATTATCAGTACAAAGCTCGACTTTTTGAAGTCAATGCCACAGAGTACAAACTTTTTGAAGTCAATGCCACAGAGTACAAAGCTTGCAATGTTGGTTTAAAAGCTGCGTTAGCTATGGGGATTAAGACCCTGAGGGTATGCGGCGATTCGACCTTATTCTTGAACCAAATCTCGAAGAAATGGAAAGTTAGGAATGAGAGCTTGACCCTTTACCAAGCCCATTTAGAGAAGATAGTTGAAAGCTTTCTTGAAATCCACTATACCTACTTTCTAACATAAGAAAACAAATTCATGAAAGCTCTCTCAAACTGGCGTCTATGATGACTATCACACCATAAATCAAAACAATGCGAATATACATCGAAAAGAGGGAAGAACCCCCTTACCATTATACTTTAGAAGTGGACTCTTTATTGAAAATTCCATGGTATACTGATATCCTTAATTACAAGTTGAGAAAAGAGTATCCCCCTGGTGAGATGACCCACAGGCACAAAGTGCCATTCACCTTCTTACTGCACAATTTGTTGTATCCCAAGACAAATTAAGAAAACTCCATACGGTGTGAGCCTTCTCTGTGTCGACGAAGAACATGCAAAACGAATAATGGGTGAAGTGCATGAAGGAGTATGCGGCCCGCACATGAATGGATGCACTCTCTCTAAAAAAATAATAAGGCAACGGTACAATTGGACTACAATGGAAAAGGGTTGTAGCCAATATGTACAAACATGCAAGCAACGCCAAACACATGCCGCCTTAAACACTCTATTGTCTGACTTCCCCATGGCCTTTCTCAACCTGGGGAATCGACATCATCGGAAAAATAAGTGCTACGGGCACAAGCGATCACTCATACATCCTTGTTGCCACCGACTACTTCACAAAAAGGGTTGAAGTAGCATCCTACTCGAAGTTAACTTTGAAACACGTTATGAAGTTCATCAAAAATAATATAATTTGTTTATGTGGAGTCCCACATGAGATAATTAGTGATAATGGATCCCATTTCAAAAAGAAACCGTTGATCTCTTGCAAGAATACAAGATACAACATCGTAGGTCATAACCCTATAGGCCACAAACAAACGACGCAGTCGAGGCCGCTAACAAAAGCATGAAGACATTTCTCCAAAAGATGAACGAGACTTTCAAAGATTGGCCTAACAAACTCCCTTTCGCACTTTAGAAGCACCATGCGAACATCCACGGGCGCCACGCCATATTCACTTGTCTTCGGCATGGAGGCAGTCCTTCCCATTGAGGTTGAGATACCTTCCCTTAGGATCGTTTTAGAAAGTGAAATTCTAAAAACTGACTAGAAAAGACAAAGATACAAACATTTAGTCTTGCTAGATGAAAGGCGTCTAAGCACCTCACACAATGTTCAAATGTATCAAAGAAGGGTGGCTCGCGTCTTTATGAAGGTGCGACCACGTTCGCTAAAAGAAGGGGACTTGGTTTTAAAGGAAAACCGAGCACTCATACGAGACCACGTGGTAAGTTTAGCCCAAACTAGTTGGGACCGTACATCATTAAGAAAATTCTTTCCGGAGGAGCGGTCCTATTCATGGATCTCGATAGACTAGAGTTTTCACAATTAACAAATTTAGACCAATTAAAAACAATTTACGCATACGTTCCCAAGCTTAAAATCGTTAACACCCATATATTATCCAAGATATATTAAGCAAGCAAGAAAATGAAACAAAACATAATCCTTTATCATCTTGAACTACGTTTTGCCTGATTCCCATTCAGATACGTAGGTAACCCTCAAGGGCCCAACTTATTAATAAAAAAACACTTCTCTTTCCATGGAATATGTACGAAAATAACACACTAACAGAATCCAGTATGCTCTATGCTATGCCCATAGTGCACAACTCCAAGTATTCACTATGCTCAACACTATGCACATAGTGTAAGATTTAAAGTCCCTACTATGCTTTGGGCTATGCCCATAGTAGAAATTGATGGGCAATTATCATATTTGGCTTCAAATTATCAAATATAATTGAACCAATTAAAAAATTATAATTTCGGGTAAGACACTTGCTTTTCAAAAATTGTGAAAATTAATTGTAGAGCATAAGTGATAAAATTGTTAAGGTTTCAATTTTATTCTTTTTAAGCCTTAATGAATTTATGTTTCGGAAAGAGACACTCTCTTATTCACGAAAGATGTAAAAAATAAAGAGGAAAATCAATACGCAACAAAAAATGCAAGAACAAGCTGGGCCTATGCCACGCAATTATGAACACATTCGTTGGGTGCCCAGTGATTTTGCCCATATTCGCTGGATCTCCAGTGATATTTCTGAAATTCGCTGGAGGCCAGCCTTTGCGTTCAAAGCAGAATGCAAACAAAATGCTTTCTAGTTCCAAAAATAGCAAAACAACAAAAGTGATGCAAGGGAATTGATGTAAAATTGAATAACAATACTTAAAGATGATAAAGATTAGTTTTTATTGATCATAAAGTCCAAATTTTAAAGATTTCAAATAATTAAACAATTCCTAGAATGGGAATTAGCAATAAAGTACACCATTGAAAATCCATAACATAGGACTCATGCATTACTCCTCCTTCTCCTTAGGCAGACGACAATCTTTCGTGGAAGCCGCGCTAGTGCTAGCCTAGTCCTTGCAATGCCATATGCGATGCTTCTTCTTCCTCCTTTTGGGAGGCACCTCTTCCACTGGACGAACCTTTGGAGTTGAAGGCGTCGCCTTGGCTTTCTTCTTCGGCGGTGGAGGTTGTGCTTGCCTCCTAGACTCTTGCTTTTTGTCCTCTCTCGACTCCCTACGCTTTTTGGGATCCCAGGAAATCATCCATGCAAGGTAGTGACCAGTCACAAATGGTGACAAGGTCTTACGCGGCACTACCCAACTTGGGCATTCTTTCCAATAGTTCCCCCAAATCACTAGTCGCCTAGCAATCAACTGCACACCAGTTTGGACATCGGTATTTAGCCTTGGGATTTGTTGGACTAAACAATATTGACGCATGACCCGAGTGGGATAGAACGTCAATAAGTTGGTAAAACTAACTATACGGCTATGGGGGATCTCTTCAACACAACCCACCATGGTGGTATGGTGCCACCATAGGACGTGCCAACGGAAGGTGGGCTTTCCTTCATAGTACATGATCCATTGGCCAAGGGCCTTCTCATTGTAAATACGTTAGCGAGACGGGAATTGTTTAGGTGAATAGGCGATGAGGGCATTAGGTTTCTTCACCAACCGAAGGTGCTCCAAAA
>ONZA01015399.1:30598-44226 GCA_900322205.1 Kewa caespitosa | reverse complement strand
TTGAGTTAATTAAAATCGGATCACATTTTTTTTTTGTTGGTGAATATACGTATAACGTGTTGTCGAGACAACCCAAAGGGGGAGTCTATTTTTCTTTCGAAGAGCTACTCTAAAGCCCGACGAGGCCCTGCTCGGAGTCTTGACTACCCCGGGCTCGGATGGGTTCCGACCCCGCGTCCATCCGCAATCCTCCACGATTCCTGAGTCCCAATGCGCTTGAATAAAGGAGTCCCCTTACCTTATTGGATGAGGAAGGGTTCAACTCCTGCCCTAAGTCAGTCACCGCGGAGAGATGAGAAATTCGGTGGAGGAAGGGTCATCATCAACCTAAGAGTAACCCTCCCCACTCCCATGAATAGAACAGTACTCTACATGGGTTTGGACGGCATCAGTACCCCTTTTCCCAGGAGGAGGGCGATCACTGGGGGAGCGGGGAGGATGAGCTGGCAGGGCACTTGTACAAAACGACAATATCTCCAGCTGGCCAAAAGGACGACTTTGGCCGAATCTAAGTCATGGGCCACGGACCAGGGCCCAAGAGATGGCGATGCATACAGGAGAATTTTCTCAATTGTGCCCGAGTAACATGGCCTACCATCATTAGAAGAGCCCGGACGTGCTCCAACACCATTGGTCCCCCACCTGGGTGCCCTAATCGAGAGAGACCTTCTACAAATACTCCTTGTGAAGGTATATATTTAGGGGGATTAGACGAATTCAAGAGAACTACTTATTATTCCTAGCAAGAAACCCTAAAGGTAACTCCTTTGAGGAGAAGACGTAATCTTCTCTCTCAAAACAAAGCACACAGAAATTACAGCATACCAACTTAACCCCCTTTCCCTCTTTAAGCCTCATACTAACTATATCATTGGAGGGCCGATCCCAGGTTAAGCCTCAGGGGTAGCTCACTGTTTGCTCCCTGTGCAGGTGTATCAGAGCAGGAAGGAAGGACGCACCACTCATACACGAAGTACATGGCTACTCTCCCCCCGAACTGACCGAAGATACACCCCCGAGGTGATTTCTGGCCGAACCATTTTGGCACCGTCTGTAGGGATCGAGTTTTTCAAGTCGAAAATCTCTTTTCTTTGTCCACGAGACTAAGAAACAGGAGTATATTCACGCTCCTCCCTACCAGCTCAGATACGACGATGGCCACCTACACCGGTGGAGTATGGGACCTAACCAACATCGGTCCATCTTATGTGCTTGTTGAAAACGTCAAATGCAACATAAACGAACGGCCCAACAGTCCCTTACCTCCTCATTCATGATGTATCATGCGACAGGTGAATTCCCATCCCTCCAAGCGGGAAAATTGTACGTTCACTCATGATGAGCTTGACCTCATTATCGAA
Source organism: Kewa caespitosa (assembly GCA_900322205.1). Taxonomy (NCBI): domain Eukaryota; kingdom Viridiplantae; phylum Streptophyta; class Magnoliopsida; order Caryophyllales; family Kewaceae; genus Kewa; species Kewa caespitosa. The sequence continues at coordinate 42,865 of ONZA01015399.1, read as the reverse complement.
GAAACAGTTGGAGTGGACAGACCTTCGAGGGACTCCCCGGAGCCCTCCTACAGAAAAGTTCAGGGCAACACTTTCGTTGTTCCCCCACGTCGATCTATTCATGAACCCCTGGGCCCCCAAACTCAGTCGGGCTCAGCAGACACTCTGTAGATGAGGGATTCAGAATCCTATCTCAGCACGGGAAGTACTCCAAATCGCAAAAACCATCACGAGCGAGTATCCCGTATGACTCGGCCAACCAACCGCCAGGCTCACTCGGGCACTATGATAAGGGACATTCGAGAATGGATGAACCAGAATGCCAGTCCGGAGTTGGCGAACACTGGAGAAAGGGCAAGGGACCTGCGCCAGTTCCTAGCAAGGAAAAGGAACAAGACGAATAGGGACAAAATGATCGGCGACATCTTGAGGCAGATGCACTTGGAAGATGAAAGGTACAGGGCCGAGGCCGGCGACCATGTATCCCCATCCAGAAGCCATTCCCATAGATCTTGCTCTCAGATGCATCAACAATAAACCCAGCATCCCTCGCCCCACCCAGGAGGAATAACTGACAATCACCATGGCGGAACCAAAGGCGACGCATGCCCTCTCGTCCCCTAGATCATGAACTTAGTCCCTGTGGGTGACGGTAAAGAGCCAGATACGCTCGACATTGTAGCCAACGTCCCCTTCCCCGATAAAATCATGGAGGCATACGTCCTGGAAAACACAAAGGCAGTGAGCATGAATAAGTATGAAGGAAAGGCCGACCCTATGAAACATGTACATGCGGACATAGACAACATGCTGAGCCTTCAGATGGATAATGCCACCATGTGCAGGCACTTGCCACCAACCTTGGAAGGACTAGCAATACGCTGGTACAATAACCTCCCATCCAAGAGCATCAGCACCTGGACTGAGCTTAAAGAGGTCTTTGTGGATCACTTCTCCGCAAATGAAAGAGAGAAAAAGCTGAGCGAGCACCTATACAAGATAGAGCAAAGGCCACGAGAGTCCCTCCAAAGATAACTCCATCGCTTCAATGATGAATGTCTGGAGATCACCAATCTACACCATCGCATCACCACCTTGGCTTTTAGCAAGGATCTACGGAAAGGGAGCGACTTCAAAATGCTGTTGCACAACTTAAGGGAAAATACCGAGGGTGGAGTACTAACCTTGAGCCAGATAAGGAGAGCAGTGAAGAATTGTATCAACGCACTAGAGATGTCAGCGCGACCTGAGTTCCTAAACATGCCGACTGGGGGAAATCATGCCCCTAGGCCCCCCCGCTCACACAACAACACAATCAACTATAAGAAAAATGACAGAGGAAAATGGCATGAAGCGTACGCATTAGCAGATTCTGGAAACAAAAGACCTACACGGGAGTTCAAGCCCATCCCCATTCTGTTCAAAGGGAGGCAAGATGAGGTGTACCTCAAGGTCGATAAATAACTCTTGCCCCCATTCTCAGAAATCAAGAAGCCAATAGAGCTCCACAACAAGAGCAACTATTGCCAATACCATCGCAAAGGTCACCTCACCAAGGACTATTTCGAACTTCATAAGATAGCTCAACGAGTTGGTCAGGTAGGGAAAGATGAAGGCCCTGGCTAAAGCAAAAACTCTCAACCCCGGCCCATAGACCCACCAAGGGGGGGAGTCGAATGATGATGACCATCTAAGGGAATGCAGGATGATCTTTGGCGGGTCTGCTATCGAGGCCATGACCAGGAAAGAGAGAAAGGCCCACATCAGAATGGTAGCCCAGGCCATGCTAGTCGAGACCCAACTGGCAAAGAAACCACTAATCATCACCTTTGATGAGTCTGACATTCAGGTCCTGCATACTCCTCACCATGATCTGATTGTAATCGATTTGAAGATCGCAGACGTCCTGGTGAAAGAGTGCTGGTAGACTCTGGAAGCTCGGCAAACATCATTACCTTGTCCTGCCCCAAGGAACTCCACTTCTCAAAAGGAAAACTCGTGCCCATTTCTTACCTAGTCATTGGGTTCGGTGACATGGAAATACACCCTGTTAGAACAATCCAACTACCCATGCGAATGGGTCTGAAGGGAGCGGGGTGGCATGAAATTGTCAAATTCATAGTAGTAGATGTTGTTTGTGCATACAACATCATCCTAGGCAGGCCAACCCTGACTACCATCAACGCCGCCCTCCACACGTCCTGGATAATCGTAAAGTTCGAGAAGGATGACCAAACTGTCGGGAAAGTTCTAGGAGACCAGAAGACTGCTCGAGAGTGCTATGTAAAATGTTTGAGCACGCGTCCCCCAACTCTGTCTACTCCCGAGGAGGGACTCGACCCCAAGAGATAGAAGATCCTTGATAAAGGAAAATCAAAGCTGTGTCTGGTAGTAGAGACCTTCCTCACCGAAGTTGTCAACCCTCAGGGAGAAGAAGCGGAAAAGGAGAGACCCGAGCCCATGGAACAGAAGAAAGAGGTAGTGATTTGTGATGAAGATCCCTCTCAAACAACCTTTATAGGAGTGGATCTGGAACCAATGCTGCAAACCCAGCTGATAGCCCTCCTAAATGGATACTGAGATGTTTTTGTCTTTGCCTATGAGGAAATACCATGAATCGACCATGGGATCATCAAACATAACCTGGGGATGGACCCCAAGCATCCACCAGTGAAACGAAATCTTAGGCAGCTAGGCACCAACAAGAGCGAGGCGGCAACAGCCGAGGTCAAGATGTTGCTCAAAGCCAGGTTCATACGGGAATGCCAATTCCCTTTCTAGATAGCTAACATCGTCAAGGTCAAAAAGGCCAATGGGTCATGGCGAATGTGTATCAATTTCACCGACCTCAATAAGGTGTGTAAGAAGGATGAACACCCCTTGCCTCAGATTGTTCAACTAGTAGACTCCACTGCCGGAGACGAACTACTTAGCTTCATGGACACGTTCCCTTGATACCATCAGGTATTCATGGACCCCAAAGATCAAGACAACATGACATTCATCATCGAACAAGGAGTTTATTGCTACGTCATGACGCCATTCGGCCTGAAGAACGCAGGGGCCACCTTTCAGAGTCTCGTGAACAAGGTCTTTGAGAAACAAATTGGCAGGAACATGGAAGCCTGTATCGAAGATATGATTGTCCGAAGAAATAAAGCATAGGACCATTTCAACAATCTGAGGGAAACTTTTGATACCTTGAGTGCATACAAGATGAAGATTAACCCAAAGAAGTGCATCTTCGGCATGAAGAGTGAAATTCCTTGGGTTCATGGTGAACAAAAGGGGTATCCAGGCAAACCCTGACAAGATAGAAGCGATAATCAACATGAAGTCCCCCAAGAAGGTGACGGAGACCCAAAGGCTGACCGGCTGTGTTGCTGCCCTCAATGGCTTCATGTTAAGGGCATCAGACCGTTGTGTTCCATTCTTCGCAGTATTTCAAAGCAGAGACTATTTCAGTTGGACAGCTGCAACAGAGGAAGCCTTTGGGAAGCTTAAGGCCCATCTTGTTAACCTACCAAAGATCGTGAGTCCGGATAGGGAGAGAGGCTGTACTTGTTTGTCGTTGTCTTCCCCCATGCGGTTGCATCAGTCCTTGTATGTGAGCAATCTACAATGCAGTGCCCTGTGTACTTCATTAGTCATGCGCTTACCGGAGCCGAATTCCGATATTCTTGTCTAGAAAAATTTACCGTCGGACTGTTGATCATGTCTACAAAGCTCAGTTCTACTTTGCTTCCCATCCTATAACATCGCTCACCAACCAGCCGCTGAAGACGGCGGTATGCAGTATAAAAAAGGCCGACAGGATTTGAAAGTAGGCCCTTGAGCTATCCCAATATGATATAACCTAAGAATCGCGAAAGGCAATCAGATCACAAGCAGTGGCGGATTTTATCTCATAATTGACCCCTCTAGCCGAGCAGCCCCGCGCATGGGGGGAGGACTGCGAAATACACGTGGATGGCTCTTCCTGCTGACAAGGGAGTGGAGTTGGGGTAGTCATTTCATCTCCAGAAGGCGACACATTTGAATACGCATTAAGATTTAAATTCCTCGCCTTGAATAATAAGGCCGAGTATGAAGCCCTCTTAGCAGGCATTCACATGGCAAAGGCCGCAGGGGGGAAGAACCTGTCGATCAAGATGGATTTCCAGCTAGTGGCTTCCCAGGTTGGGGGAGAAGTCGAGGCCGAAGAGGAAATCACGAAGCTGGAAAAGGTGAAGCTCGTGTACGTGCCCCGCTCTGAGAATCTACAAGCCAATGCCCTGGTGAGGCTCGCTAGCTCTGTGACAGAAGGCTTCCCACGGTTGATCCTTTGGGACTTTCTTGAGGAGCCCAAAATAACCCGACCCTCGGAAGTCAATCTCTTAGACCGGACCAAGAGCTGGATGACCCTCATCATCTCCTGGCTCAGAGATGGCATCTTTCCATCTAACCCTAAAAAGGCCGCGCGGATTCAGACGCGTTCATCTATAGGGAAAACACCACTCTACAAGAAAGCGTTTGAGCCCGCTCCTACGATGTTTACCTCCCCAAGAGGGAAAACTCGTACTCAAGGACCTCCATGAAGGAGTGTGTGGCTCACACGTTGGGTGAAGAGAACTTGTGCAAAAAGCATTGAGAATCGGGTACTACTGGCCAACCCTGCGGAAGGATGCCCTCGACATGGTGGCTCGGTGTGAAAAATTAGATCCGCTCTTCCGTACCAAGGCTCCCAGCCACTGAAATGACTCCTATCCTGGAACCCCTTACCTTTAGCCTGTGGGGAATGGATATCCTAGGCCCGTTCCCCCAAGCACCCGACCAATTCAATTTCCTGGTTGTGACCGTGGACTATTTTAACAAGTGGATAGAAGCAAATCTTCTAAGAAACATAACCGAGAATAATGTGAGAAAACTCATATGGGAGAATGTGATATCCAGGTTCGATGCTCCTAAGGGAATAATTTTCGACGATGGGAGGCAGTTTAACACCCCTAAACTGATCTCGTTCTTAGAGTCGTTCGAAACCAAGGCCCAATTCACATCAGTAGCCCACACTCAATCCAACGGGCAGGCTGAGTCCATCAACAAAGCCATCCTGAACGGTTTAAAAAAGAAACTCGGCAGCGCCAAAGGTCTCTAGACAGAAAAGTTGCACGAGGTACTATGGTCAATCAGGACAACCGAAAAAGAAATGACGGGAGAATCACCTTTCATGTTGGTTAACGGTTCCGAAGCAGTGCTCCTTATTGAATTCCGAATCCAATCACCTACGGTCGCTCACTATGTAGAGGCACAGAAAGAAGATAGACAATGCTACTCCCTGGATTTACTCCTGAGATCTAGGGGGACGCACTATTAAGGATGGAAATCTACAAACAGAGAATGGCGAGAGGATACAAAGGGCGGGTCAAGGCCAGACCTCTCTTGCTCAACGACCTAGTGCTTCGGAAGACGGAAAGTACTGGACATGGAAGAGATCAGGGAAGGCTCACCCTAAACTTGGAAGGACCCTACAAGGTCACCCGGGTACTGAAGCCAGGGACATTTAAGCTGGAAGACATGCAAGGCATCAAGTTACCAAGGTCGTGGAATGCCGATAACTTAAAGAAGTTCCATGTTTATCTAGCAACTGAAGCGCGCATAGGGTTGGCACCCTCAACAGCCTATCTATCAGTCCTAGGGTGGGCACCCTCAACAGCCTACTTATCCTAATCTACGGGTGGGCACCCTACAACAGCCCCACTATCTTTCTTGTAATGGCTGGTAACCAGCAAACATCCCCCCTTTTGTCATGCTATTTAATGAAGAATCGTTATTAAATTTCTCTTCACCCTTTCCACTATTATGATCATAACTAACCTAAGTCCCCGGACTAGGACGTTGAGGTCTCTGGACCCAGCTACATGGCTTCCGAACCCAAGATCATTACTTAACCAGTTAAATATGAGCCAATGAGGTTTCCGGACCCAGCAACATATAGGGCCCTTGGGTCCACTATTAACCTAAGTCCCCGGACTTAGAACTGAGGTCTCCAGACCAAAACACAAGGTTTACAAATATACGCTCATTACTTAACCCGTTAAGAATGAAGCATACTTGAGACCCCCGGGTCCATAATTAACCTAAGTCTTCGGACCCAGACGCAAGGTTTTTGAACCTACGTTCATTACTTAACCCGTTAAGAATGAAGCATACCTGAGACCCCCAGATCCATAATTAACCTAAGTCCACGGACTTAGGTACTGAGGTCTCCGGACCCAGATGCAAGGTTTCCGAACCTACACTCATTACTTAACCCATTAAGAATGAAGCATACCTGAGACCCCTGGGTCCATAATTAACCTAAGTCCCGGAGGTAGGTACGGAGGTCTCCGGACCCAGACATAAGGTTTACGAACCTATGCTCATTACTGAATCCGTTAATAATGAAGCACATTCAAGACCCCTGGGTCTGTAACTAATTTAGGTCCCCAAACCTAGGCTCCGAGGTTCCCTTACCCAGCTCCTAGAATTTATGAGCCCAAGTTCGAAAGTTTAAGAGTTTAGAAGTTCATTAAACTTGCAAATGGCATAAGAAGCAAAGAAGAAATGATGAATAAGAAAAAGCATAAGAAGAGACCGAAAGGAAAGCGAAAGCAACTCATTGTCATTTATTGAAGCTCATTAAAAGATTTCTACAAGTACAACAAGAATACAAGAGGTACATTGATTACAAAAATTCTTTTGCGCGAAGGAGCCGTGTGCTAGGGCTGACAGATAATACGCCAAGTTCTTCCTTTTCCGGGGGGTGGGGAGACTTCCCCCGGGTCTGCTAACGGCAGTCCCCCGAACATCTAGTCATTTCGTGTTATGTTGTATCCGGGGGAGCTGGAGGTAGAGGCCTAGGTCATAGTCGAGGAGGTGACGGAGAACGCAGCCGACGTCGTGGGCATGTTGTAATGCGTCAAGTTCTTCCCACCACTTGGGAAGACAACGCTACCCCCATCTCAGCTCCCGTGACCCAACACCTTTCTCCAACGGCTGACGTCACTGGACCAAAAGGAACCTGGGCTGGGATCCTTCTCCAGGAAAAGCAGTCATGCCGAGGTTGTTGAAGGAAAAGAGAGGAAGGCCTAGAAAGAGTCGGGTGAGCTCCCCCGCCCACCCTAGGACCTTGTGTCCCGGCCTAGAAATGAGAAGAGGAAGAGACTTCCTCCCCAACTCATATAGAGGTTTAGAGGAGGAGCACGAGGACACTACCACCGTGAAGTCGACCTTCCTCCGTCAGTCAAGGATGTCTCTCATCGTAGCCACATTAGATAAGCATACAGATCCTATAAGGGCCACGATCGTCAAAAAGTGTTAAACAGGATCTAGGAGGAAGCAAATGCCCCCAGGGCCGTCATAGTTGCGATGGGAGGCCATCTCCCCCTAAAGAAGAAATAGAAAATAGCCTAACAAAGGATGGGATTTAGGTTGAGAAGACATGAACTTTCTTCAAAGGCAAGAGAAGAAAGTAGGAGGTGCAAGGCAAAAATGGCCACATAACGTCCTTTTATAGGCAAAGAAAATATCCATCAACAGTTAGGATCAACTCAGGAAAATAAGGGATGCAAGACACGTGGCATAACATCTCCCAAGACTGCAAAATTCGGAAAATTAGACCGTTTTCCAAGGGGATAAGGAATGCAAAATTCGAGGAGCCTCCATTGATGTGTCTTTTCGAACAGGAACCCCCCAACTGGGTCCAGTCTCTCCAATGTGTTGACTCCTGGAACCCTGGGTCGGGACAACACATGAGCCGATCCTAGGAAAGTGGAGGGGCAAAATAAGAACAACCCACCCAACCCAACATAGTGAGAAAATTCACAAAAGGGGGAAAACTCTCAAAACGGATAGTAATGTACCCAGGTAGCGGAGGGGGAGAAAGGTCACACATGGGCAACACGAGCATAACCTACGCAATGTGACCTTGAGGAACAGACAGAGGAGGGAAAACAAATAGCTCTCTCCCTCCCTCAGCATCAACAGAAAAAAGCAAACATCTAGGGTCGGCATGTACCCTGAGGGGGATAGCATATACTAAGAAGGAGAAGCAATTCCTGGGCCACATTCCCACTGAAAGCAAGATCAACAAAAAACAATCATCATGTGCAAAAAAATAGGAAGATTCTTCATAAGCCGGGCCTAGAAAGCCACGGACGTGTTCGAAGCAAAAAACAAAACAAAACCAGCCCCCATGAATCCGGGCAAACATGTCCAAAACTTCTAACATTAATTACAGACCCCAAAGGGCCAAAAGAAAACAAGAGGCACTACGCCTCCCCATGATCCTCTTCCCACAAAACTTAAGCATCCTCATCCCCTCCAAGCATGGCCCCATCTTCAGCATCCTTGGCCCCGGCCAGCGGGCTTCCAGCCACCTCTTCGAAGTCTCCCTCCCCCTCACTCCCAGTTCCCTTGTCGGAATCTTCATCTACAGATGTGGGCACAGTCGAGTCGTCCACCTCGTCAACAGACACGCCATCACGAGCAACCACCTGAGCTTTTTTCCACAGCTTGTAGTCAAGCTTAGCCTTTTCCGAGCATTTCCCCAAGTTGCAGCAGGAAATAAGGCACTGGCTGGCTTGGTCTTCAGCTCCTACAGGACCGAAGGGTCATCGTTCTTGTAGCTAATCACCGACGCGAGGAGACCTGAGTGCACTGGTTCAGCAAGCCAAGGGTGTCATGGAAGTTTCGTAGCTCGCTATCAAGGGAAGAGCACTTTTTCTCCAGCTCAGAATACATGGTGTTTAAAGCAGTGTACTCCTCTTCGTTCGCTTTCAACGCCCTCTCAGCCTCGGCCTTTCGCTCTCCAGAATGGAAGTCCTTTTCTTCAGCTCCGTGAGCTTGTTCTCCAGATGGGCCTGCCTCTTCTTGCTTGTGGCCAACTTGGTGATGACGACCTTCTCACGGGAAGCAAGGGCCCTCTTTTCCTTCGACCACTCATCGAGAGCTCCCCGATGGAGGGTCAACATTCCGAACACGTAGCTCACAAGCTACAACGAAATGAAAAACAATGATCAAAATTCATGACAAGATAGAAAATCGAGGCCAAGGCAGGAGACAAGAAAGAGAAGAGTTACATCCACCAGGCTTTTGGCGAACCCACCCAAGGTCCACTCAGGGTTGGATCTCATTTTGCTGAGGTCCGAGGGATGGAAGAGGCCAGTAAACAGTTGACGAGCCATCTTAGCCTGCTCTTCGATGTATGGGACCAAGGTCAGAGAAGGAACATCTTTCCCTCAGTGGCGTCGGGGAAAAATAATGGTTTAACTATGAAAAGGAGCCGGGGCTCCCTTCCACATGGAGGCCCAAGAGCCTGTGAACGTAAGGTTTGGAGTCGCCACCCTATTATAACCCAACCAGGGATGGTGGGTTTCTCAGGGAACCCAAACTAGTTTTAAGGAAAACCATTGCAAAACCATAGTGACTATGTGATGGATAAGGTAAAAGTTTGGCTACTAGATGATCTAGGTCCAGGGTTTAAGTTATAGGGTACGGACGTCCAAGGTGGACCCATTTTCATATCCGTCATGCGACGGGCACCTACTAATATGTCATTGTCTCTAATTTTTAGTGAATATGGATGATAATCATGATTATACCCAAGATAAATAAAAAAAAGCGATTAAGCAGGTATCATGCGAATGTAAAAAATTGAAATAAGAACATGGATATACACATTGGAAGTTAGCACATGAATGTACATAAATAGGCCGTTAGATTGACGTCTTTCGGTGTATAGAAGGCTTGGATACAGTAGTAGTGCGCTACGTACCGCTCATCATGGGACTTGAATCCGCTCACTGATCAAAGCCCTAACGTAGTTCTGTATGGGGAACCCATTCAGCAAGTCGACGAAGCCACTCGGTGGAAGTGGGTAAGGATGGGTGAGCCAGCTCCTGCTCAAAACGCTCATAGCCAAGAGGTAAACACATATGACACGTTCCAAGAGTCGTATCAATCTGAGGGTTAGAGAGGTTGGAGTATGACCAACGTCACCAGGAACATAGCCAGAGTGAGAATCGGGGTATCCCAAGAGATCAATTGAGATAGGTGGACTGACTCGAACTTGTTTCAAGCACATAAGTATTTGATTCTCGAGTATTCCCGTTTTAAGGGAGACAATAAACTCTCGGGGAGTGAAGGGGTTATATTTGGGTATGTGGAGTTGATGGGTATGGTAGGCTTAATGAGATGGAGAGTGGCTCCCTAGGAAAAGCGAATGGGTCCCCCCTAAATGGCCCCGAGCCAAATAAGAGGGGACGATCAAGCATTCGTTTGCATTCAATCATTAGGTACTCCACAAGTCAGGACCATGTACTTCGTTGGGGATAATGGAGGATAGTGTTTGATGTGGAGGTGGGTGGAGTACTCATGATCTCATAGAAGCAAATGTTGGATACTAACCTTGAACTTGGCACGGGGTGATGCCATACATCAAAAGGACATGTCGGTTTTAAGTCTAAACAAGCATGCTAGTGTGAGGCAGTTGATAATTAAAAACTAATATTCGATCCTTGATTAATCTGGACTAATGGCAATTCAGGTCAAGATAGACAAAAAGGGGCGGCCAAGTCAACCGTCATCCCTGGGGCCAAATATCAGGCTCAAACATATCAGTTTGAGCTTAGAGCCCAAGTAATTCCACTGGGGGCATATCCTCTTAGGAGTTATCTTGTTTAGAGATAATTCATTGGGAGTCAATATCGGGGCAGGCAATCTCATCATGGCCCAAACTGATATAAGTGGGCCCAATATATCAAGATTGAATCGGGGTTCAGATACAATTAAAAATTTGTCAACTGGGTTCATTTTATTATAGAAGCCGTGTTGTATTTACAAATGATGTCAAGCATGCAAGGATAGCGATAAATATAATTCCACTAGATGGTCTTGGGAGCTAGTTTTTACATGGTTGGATGTGAAAAAAAAAATACAATATTCCAAAAATGAAAAAATGCTAAAAATTCCTAAAAATAGGAAAAATGACGTAAAATAGCCTAAGTTCTAATGAAAAATGCTCGTTTGAAGTCATTCTTCACTCTTGGAAGTCACTAAAAGTCCGCTCGGGGCGTGGATGAAGTCATGTCGGGGCATAGAGGCCTCCGGGGCACCATTTGAAGTTTGACAATTTCGGTTAACGGTTTATTATTAACCATCCAACACTTTAATTCTGGAAAACTAGTTAAATGGACTCTAAAAATTCTGAAACAAATGTGAGAGCTAGTACATTTGTTGGAGGACTAGACTTAAAAGTTTTGTGATTTTCAATTTTAAAATGAATTTTTTAAAAATTCTCAAATTCGACAGTTTAACTGACGGGACAGTGGGCTAGGCCCAACTTGGATAAATCACTATAAATCGGTTCAAAATCTTAGTGGGATGATTCCAAATCCCAATAATGTATTTTTGAGTTCTCCACATGGAAGTCGAAAGAACTAGGTCAAAAAGACTCAAACCCGTTTCAGTTTTAGACCAGTTACAGATTGATTGTTACACTGGATAATGAGTTACAAATATATTTTTTGTAATTCGTTGGTTAATCAAAATGAAAATACAATTTTTGTACTGTGCTACTAACAAATAGGGGTACCAAGGAAAATTTTACAAGCCAATTTTAGTGACATAAGGCATTTTTGTTTTAAGTTAATGGTAAAACACTAAGTCAAATCCCTAGACAGTTCACTGGGTGAACTTGAGAAAATTATCTAACCTAAAATACTGGGATTTTAAGGATGTGCAAAGGTAGGTGTCTTTGAAAATCCCAAGGCGTCTCTTGGATTTGTTATTATGGATAGAAATACAAAATTCTAACCGATTAAGAGAAAATTAGCCTAAACTGTAGGTTATGCACTAATCGTTACCAAAATTTGATCCAAATTCGAAATGGACGCCTAGAAGAGTCCAGAGGTTTAAGTCATGCGTTATTTATATATAAAAAAAAAGATATTTGAATTGGCTTCATATAGGCTTTTGAATCTCTGTAATTTGACTTCAAACGAGCGAGATATCAAATTTTTAGTGACACGGTGTCAAACTGTACGAAAATTCGAAAGATACACATGTCTCCCAAAACTCATTTATTCATTGTCCAAGCACACAAGCACGGTTTTTGTTCATTTTTTTTTTATTGTTGTTAGTTAAAACAAAGTGAAAAATGTCATTTTTACACTAATCACAAAATCACCAATTTAAGCACTCAACCCTCAAGTTACTCACAACGGTTTGGTGGGGGTCAAGGTGACGTCTAATGGCAAGTAGCCATTTTGC
>ONZA01015399.1:623-28892 GCA_900322205.1 Kewa caespitosa | reverse complement strand
AGTCAAGGGCTAAAAAAATGTTAGTATAATTTTTAAGGGTTGTGGTCACGCTAGGGAACAATTAGGGGGACAAAATAGCTAAACTATGTACATAGGGTGGCTCTAGCTGATATTAGTCCGGGTAGGGGGAGCTAGAATCGGTTGGATTGGCTGGTGTTTGGGCCCATTTCCCCATGCCCATGTTGACCATTGGCTGTAGCCACTTCTAAGGGCATTTTCATCAATTCACTGTTCATAAGGCACACCCTGAGATACTAGCCCTCCCTACGGGCAACGCGAGGAGGACCATGACCCTGCACAAAGAAGATAGAGAGATTTGAAGGACCATTCCCAATATGCTCGGCGTATATGGATGTTTCTACTAAAGGAATAGTACGCTAGGGCATATTGAGGCCCAACAGCCAGCTGGCTCGCTAGGGTGCCATTATCTTACCGGGAAGTTTCCTAACCCTAGGTAGGGTTAGGAGGATCAAGGACCGATAAAAGAACATGTACACATCCCAAGAAGGTACACACAGAATATTCTGTCATTAATTTCATAATCATTGTGCTTCCCTCTCAGCAATTATATCCCGAGTGTTGGAGTTAGGGGCACACATTACACTTTCTATTTGCCCCTCGGTCTCTCACATGGCCGATTACTTCATCAGTTATCCCGAACTGACATAGGCATCTTAGGAATGATCCCTGCACCTCGCCAAGGGCAGTTCACGTGTTCTCTTTTTGTAGGTCACCTCGGACCTATGGAGAAGACCTCAGATACACTTTCTCTTCAAGTAATTGAATAGTATTTGACCCTTTGAGTTTCAAGGGACCACTTCAACCCCCAAAAATACCTGAAACATTTGGCGCCATCTGTGGGGAGTGGTTAGTCAAAAGTAGCATGAGATTAAGAAATAGCAAACACATCCAAACATCTTCACCAATCCAAGACATGTCTCACCAAAATTCAGCCTTCGCCGGTTCATCAAGGAGGAACCCACCTCCACATCTTCCAGGACTAGTCACGTGGGAGGAGCTCGCCGTGTTCCAGGCTAACATCCTAGGGGATATGCAGAAGATGTGCATCACCCTACGAGATACGATATGTGGATACAAGAACCAGGATGAAGGAGAAGAGAAGCCCGCTTCGGACAACGTCCCAAAGCCTGAGGGACACAACACTTCAAAATCCACCCGAGTTCTCAAATCTGCCCCTTTTCAGTTCAGCCAGTCGGGTTCATCCAATTCACACTCTAAGGGTAGGAACTCGGGGAAAAGAAGAAACCGGTCTGCTGGAAGCTTAGGAAAGGCCAAGTCTAACCGACAACACGAGCTCGACAAGATCCGAAGGGAGAAGGCCACATAGGTGCACGAGGAGGAGACGAAGGACCTTTGACATTTTTCTATGGTTTAGAGAGGCGGAAAAGGAAGAGTGGAAGCAGGAAAATAACAACAGATCTCTGGGAGGCTATCGCGAGCCCTCTAGAAAGTACTCTGACCTGGGAAACACTTCGGATCTGAACATCCGGGTACCCTTTAGTGAGGAAATCATGGAATACCCAATAAACATCAACACGAGGATAGGTAAAATCAAGAAGTACAATGGTACTACCTCCCCCAAGGAGCACATACTGGCCTATGATGCATCCATGATGACCCAAATACGAAATGACGCTACCATGTGTCGTCACTTCGTGAGAACCTTGGAGGGTCGAGCTTTGAAGTGGATGAATCATCTTCCCCGCAATAGCGTATACTACGATGAAGAACTCTACAAAATCTTCATGGAAAATTTCATGACCTGCGGAAAAATGGAGAAACGCTCTGAAGACCTCTTCAACATCACAATGGCTATTCTTTTTCACCGCTAACCGCGCGTCTTTTTCAGATTTAGTTTACAACTACGCACAAAAAGAATGAGTTCATTAAATATTACAACAAGAGGTTCAATGACGAATTCCTGGAGATAACTAAGTTAGACCCTGTCATTGCTTGCACAACATATATCAAGGGCATCCTCAAGGGTAGTGAAATCCTTCAGGACTTCGAACACATGAAGCTTCAAGGACAAAAGCTAACCTTAGCTTACATCCAAGCTTATTCATCCAAGGTCTTCACTGTCTGGGAGAGGTTAGGAAAAGACTTGGTGACGGGCAACTATCGAGTTGACAAATTTAGAGAAGGTCGAGGTACCCAACACGAAAATCATGAGAGGAGAAAGGCAGAGACGTTAAATGTTGAAAAATTGAAGTTCAAAAAGGGAGTAGCGAACCGAAGTAAAGGGAGAAGAGCCAAGGCAAAGAAACCGTTCTATAGAAAAGCTCCTGAAAGTCCGGCAGTGAATAGAATCCTAAACTGCAACTAGGGTGAAGTCCTAGCCAAAATAGACCCCAAAATGCTACCTAACCCCCCCTATGAAGGAAAACAACAAGAGCTACTTCTTCTGCCGTTACCACAAGGCAAATGGGCATTGCAAAGGATACTGTAGAGAGCTCGGCAGTCATCCCGAAGCTTTGGCCAAAGAGAGCAAAATCTACTCCTTCCTGAAGGATACAACCACCACCTCTGTACAGCCGAACCATGGGGCAGGAGAGAGCTCCACCCTCGCCTCGGATTCCTACGAGGTCGCAGTCATGTCAGGTGGTCCGGCTATAGGAGAGCTGACCAACAAAGCGAGACAAGCCCATATGAGGTTTATCGACCAAATCCTGTTGGTTGAGGAAGTTCCCAAATTCGGTGTAGATTAACATCTAGGAAGTGATATAATGGAGCATCAAGCCGGGCCAGAAGGGCAATCATTCACTCGGCCACCTTATTTCAACAGTAAGCATTATCCTTGGTGGAAAACGTGCATGACAAATTGGCTTAAGGGAAACAACTTCCAAGTATGGAAAATTGTACGTGACGGTGATCTAAAGGTTACAAAAACTAATGAAAAAGGTGAGAAAGTTGAAAAACTCAAATCTGAGTGGGACTCTAGTTACATGGTACAAGTCGAATAGAATTTTAAGGCCGTGTCCCTTATACAAGGTGCTCTAGGTGCCGATGAGTTTAATAGGGTTTCTATTCTTACTACTGCTAAAGAAATTTGGGATTGTCTATGTATCGTTCATGAAGGAACCAATAAAGTTAAGAAATCTCGGATAAACAGGCAAAGAACGGAATTTAATGATTTTAAGATGTTGCCCGACGAGATCATCGGACCGATGTATACTTATCTTACTAACATCATGAATGAGCTACAATCTCTTGGCAAAGTTACTTCTAGGACCGAACAGGTGGAGAAAGTTCTTGAATGCTTGACAAATGAATGGCTACCTAAACTTGCGGCAATCGAAGAGCATGATAGCGATACAATGACTTATGCTGAATTGATCGTGAATCTGAAGGCCTATGAACCTAACATCCTCAAGCATGGGAAGAGTAGTGGCCAAAGAGATTCCAATATAGCTCTAGCTGAAAAAGACTTTCACGAAGACATCAACGAGTTGGTAAAAAGGCTCTCGGTGGATGAAGATTTTGACATTCTTGTTTGAAAAATTTGCCAATCTTATCGAGATAATCGGACGGGTAAGAACAAAGGTAAGGGTGTTGGTTCGTCTAAACCTAACATTTTTTCTGGGTGCTTTGAGTGTGGATCTCCAAATCACATCATTCGGGAGTTCCCACAATGGGAAGGTGAAGGAAAGAAGAATCAGCCAAGCAACAGGTCCCTCACTTCAACCAAGAATACCCCGGCTAGGGTACTTCTTGCCACGGCCGCTGCATGGAGTGATACAGATGATGAAGACAAGGAGGACCCGAAAGAGGAGGCTAACTTAGCCTTGATGGCCCATACCAATTCTGAGACCGAAGCTACTGTAATTGTGGTAAGTTGTGAGCAACTGAAGGAACAGTTCCTTCACAGTTCTAAAGTTATGCTTGTTAACAAGATTGAGATTTTAATGGATCAACTTGAGGAAGTTTGTACTGAAAAAGATGCTTACAATGATTTAATTATAAGCCTTAAACACGAGTTATAAATTGAGAGTCGTGTTAGCATTGAATTTCAAAGTGAAAATGCTATTTTAAAGGATGAAATCATGAATCTCAAAAACTCTAGTGAACTTCTTAAGTTTGAAATATCCATTAAATCTCAACTTGAAAACGGCTTGAAAAAAGTGATTTTGGATCGTGACAAAGCGATTACAGATAATCTACAGTGTGTTGATGACTTTACTAAGGAATTAGGTGAAGTCAAAAATGAGTTATTGGCCGAAAAAGAGCTTAGTAAGAATTTTCAACATAAAGTAGAAAATCTGGAAAAATCACTTAGTGACCGAAGGAACAGTTCCCTCAAAACATCTCCTTGGTTTAAAAAAATATTGTTTATAAGAAACGACAAAGTCTAGGATTTAATTCCCAAAAACAGAGAAAAGGGCCTAATAAGAAGTATGTAGACTTAGCTGGTGATAGGATATGTTTTCATTGTGGTGATAAAGGACACACCCGACATGAGTGTATCACTAGAATGAAAACATATCAAAGGAATAGGGACTACCTTAAAGATAAATAAGGAATTAAGCATGGTCTAAAGAAGGGACCCAAACTTGTTTAGGTTCCTAACGAGTAGCACTTAGTAACTGGATGATGGCTACTCGATGCACTTGACATGAGATACAGAATAATTCTCTCTCACACAACGCCTTTATATAACAGGTGTGGTGATCACATGAAGGTGAGATCATTGCCTTAGGTAAGGTTGGTAAGTCACCTCACAATCCATTGATAATGTTTGTTAAGCGTTTTATTCGCAAGTTTTCAGAATATCACTTCTTTTTGATAAAAGGTGATTTTCTCTTTTCATCGTTGCTTAATTGTGAACGAATAATCCACGTATGTTGTTTTGGAAGGTGAACACATTATTATGATTACATGTTATATTGTAAAACCTTTCCAACTATTTCTATTTGTTGCCTAAAGCAGGTTAGACAATCGTCGATGTGGTGAATCAAATTGTTTTCCAGAAACATGCATAAATCAAGAACTGATGAAGGAACTGTTCCTTCATCAGAATTGGGAAACAACCCAGTTTGAAGGAGTTGTTCCCCATGCCAGTTTCTTCACATTGTTCACCATCAAACCATCCACTATACTTTCTTGATAAGGTAAGCACATCAGGTATGACCACTTTACTAATTCCTGTTTTGATTTCATGAGCTCCAAAGAAACACAATTTAATTGAGATATTTGGTGTGGATGTTGGATGGTTTCCAATTTTGTTTGTTAACACAAGTGCAAAAATTTCTCAAAATAATCATATCCAACATACACACCAAAACATATTGATATTAGACATCACTTCTGAGAGATAATGGTGAGAAAGGTTTTATTGAGTTATGTTTTAGTAAACCTGATGACCAATGGGCTGATATTTTTACCAAACCACTTAGTAGAGACCGTTTTGATAAAATTAGACTAGAAATTGGCATGATCGAGATCCCTTAATCCTTTGCATTCCTCTAACCCCCCAATGATTGGTTAGAATTGCATCTTTAGTTCTAGTTGTTTGCTTATTGTGTGACATGTTAATTTTCTTGGATTCCATCTATTGAGTGCCGTAACTGGCATATCGGCTATGTATGTGTCTCAGGAACTCGCATTGGTCTTTTGATGTTATTGTATTGCATAATTGCTATATGCAGATGCCAAGGAATGGTTTGTTACAAAAATTGAGCCACATCAAAGTAGCCTTCCCGTTTTAAATCTGAGTGATAATTTGTTGTCACTAAAGTTTCAAATAAAGCACTCACAACCAACCTGGCATTACTACCTCCCCCACTACTCCATTACAAACCCCATTATCAAATCATCCACCGTTTTTCCATCTCTTCCCCATAAGCGATCCCTTACGACACAAAGATCCCAGTCAGAGTGCCAAATTCTTTTAGTCCCCACCGTGGTCTACTTAGAAATCTCGGGGTTGGTATTGCAATACTGCATATCTACTGGGTACAAGGAAAAATGGCAACGTCCAAGGGGAACGAGTTCTTGATGAGGCCCAATAGAGAGGAGTAATGGGTCCCCCACCCCGCAAGTTATGATGTAATCTTGAGGGGGCTTAGTTAAAAAAAAAAAGGAAAAGAAAAAAAGAAAAAAATAATAATTAGAAGATCAAATTTGCTGAGACTAAGTCTCCCTTCGAGGTGTCGTTCCATCGTTCAGAATGATCCTCAAGGTTTTTCTTCAGGGAACATGAAGTGGGTCTTTAAATGTAATATGTATGAGTTGTGGAATTATTTCTCGATGTGTACTTTGGAGGTGGTACTTCTGAGGTGCCGATAGATTTTTTGGATGTAAGATACTTGGACATTAGCTGGAAGTGGGCACTAGTGAGGGAACATGTCCCTCTAATGTCGTAGAGACCGAGCCGCGCATTGATTTAATGGAGGTACAGATTATGGAATATTCTACGCAGTTGGTGGGGACTGATAAGATTTTGGCATATCAGACTTCTCTCTTGGAGAAGCAGATGGGCTCCATAATCCACAACACTACCTCCTTCTTAGTATTTGAGTTTGATTATGGTTGTATATCGCTCTCAGTTTCTTTTTCCATGGAACTGCTCCTGGACCCTTTTGCACTTGCCTTTTTTATTGCTTATCTTGTGTGGTCTTTTATGCATGGAACTTAACATGTTTGTATGGGTAATATCAGGAGTATTTTATGCTTGAGTATGTGGATGCATGTCCTGTATGAAATTGGCTTAGTGTCGCAGATGGTTTCTGTATGCATATCATATGTTCACTTTAACTTCACGAGACTATATGATGCTTTTTGATGATGCCATGAGGGGAAAAAAAGGGAATGTAGAGGTTGAGGGGGAACGATCATGTTGACTATAGTCTTAAGCTTGATAAACGGTATCCCTAATTGGTTTGGTGTTTCACTTTATCTTTGTCAATTGTTCTATGTTACGAAAATTCTCAGCATTATACTCTCAAATGTAAGTATGTCTTATTCCTTATACGATATTGTTTTTGTGTTTCTAGAGTTCATGTTTTGAGCTACGATACTTAAATAAGCTTGTCATCATTAAAAGGGGGAATTTGTTGGGTTCTTTAGTTGTGCATGATGATAATCTTATTTAAAGTATCGTAGCATTGGACTAATGTTTGTGGTATAGTTCTTGTGTGTTTCAGTTCGTGTGCACAAATCGTTAAGCAAGATTTGGATGATCCTAATGGAAGCTCGAGATCGTGGTCGCTATTGTGTTTATTAGAGATTCTTGTAAAGCAAGACACCATGAAAGAGATAACAAGGGTTTCCAAGTGAATTCGGGTTACACAATAAATGTATAACATAGTATGTTATGTTGATGAAGGAACAGATCCTTATCAACATAATATACTAAGGTATACGAAGACTTAAAACTGACTTAAATAATTAAACGTGTGTTTTAAATGAGCAAAGTTGGTTTTTGGGTAAAATATCTTGTATATACTAGTTTTTATTATAAGTGTTTTAATAATGAAATCAGTTGTGATAAAGGATTTGGAAAGTAATAAGATTCAGAAACTTGATAGGATTGGGGAAGAAGTTTTTGGAAAACAAAACTCTTGAGTTTAATTTGGAATAAAACTCCCAATCCTTTGTGCTATATAAAGAGACTCTTAGGTTTCATAATCTTCATCCCTCCACACTTGAATTTCCTAAGCCTTAACTGAGTAATCACACGAGATTCTCTAAAGCCTTTGAAATTCAATGTTTACCCAGAATGTCCTTGAAGGAACTATTCCCTGGAGCTGTTCCGTGAGTCCTTGTTATTCGCTGATTTGTGTCGTGCTTTAGGACATGATTTGTACCTTTTACAGCTTTGTTTTAGAAAGCTATGTGAGGCAGAAACTTGTTGTTTTAAGTCGGGACTTGAGGGAAGTCCTTGGTCGCTTTTATCGGGGTACATAGAAAGGGTGTTACCCGTTCGAGGGGGACCAAGTAGTCGAGTGATTGTGAGAGAGAGTGTCTCTTGTAATCAAAGTTTTTCAGGCTCCAAGTAGTAGGAGAATAGTGCCGAAATCCCATAGGGTCCTGGTTTTTTTTCCTCTTTGAGCCGGAGGTTTTTTCACGTAAAACTTGTGTGTCTTTATTAGCTTCCTCTTTAAGTTTTCATATTCTGGTTAAAGGAGCAGATCCTTCAACCAGAACAGTTTTTTGTTCTACAAAGTTTGCACGATTTGGGGTCAAATTCTCTTCGCGATAAAGAAAACATCTTAGTTTTCCAACAAATAAATTAGCTCAGCTAAAATGTCCCACCCCGGGGGCATATATGGGAAATAACCCACCCCTTCGTCAACACGGACGATCAACCATAACACGAACTCTTCCAACTTCGGATGGATGTGAAGAGTGTTTGTTCACTTAGGGGCATTGAATTGGGGGAAATACCCCCCAAGCTAAACCTGAAGCGAACACCCTGGTTTAATTTATACTTAAACAAATACTTCAACGGAAAGAGGAAACACGCTCAAAGTTCACATTAAAAGTGACGAAGAGAAAGAGTACTTTTTCATTAAGATTAGGCGAAATGCCTTAAAATTACACATTATAGGGATAATCTAATTACAAAAAAGAGTTGAACCAAGAAGGTTGCAACCAAGGGACGAACATGCGAGGTGCCAAAAGACCACCCACATGATGAAGGGAAGACCTACACATTACCACGTACTATATGATAAAACAACTTTACAGCACCAAGGGAACAGGTCGACCAACCCACTACCATGTTCTAGGTAACACACTGACCTCCACTAGACCTCTAACAAAACATTAAAGCCTACCCATTACCACGTGTTCACCCGACGAGGAACAACCTCGGAGACAACATGGAGAACAAGCAGGCCAACACATTACCATGTTCGTATTTAGTGAGAGGCCCACTTGGATGACCTCGACTTGCCCTACTACTCAGCTTCATCATCCTCGGCCGCTGATGACTCCGGCTGAAGAGCCTCGTTACGATGGTCCTTGGGACACATCATGAGACCTTTTCCACCAGTAGAGTGGGAGGAGCCGACGTTGTTGGCGTCAGCCGAACCGACCAAGGGGTTAGAGACAAATTCCCTCCGTGGAGAGTAAGCTAGGATCTTCTCAAACTTGGCCCTCATCTCCTGGGCGGCCTTGGAACCTCGGGCATCTTTGATCTGGTTCACCACCATAGCATCTCGGATAGCCTTTGAAGCCGTCTACTGATTCATATACCTCCATGAAGGCCTCCTCAGCTAGCCCTCTTTCCTCTTGGCCGCATCCTTCATCTCCTGATGAAGAGAAGTCTCCTTGGCTAGCTTCCTTGAGACATCGGCTTTAGCTCTCTTGGCCCTCTTCTGGTTTGCCTTAGCTTCAGCCTTGGCTTTCTCCAGACAAGCCCTCACCCTGGTGAGCTCCCCCTCCTGGGCCTTCTTCTCAGTAGCTGCAGCCTCCTCAAAAGCCTTCTGAAGCTTGGAGACGTAGGACTTCAGGTGGTCCTCGGCATTTTTTATCCGCGCCGGGAGGTCAGCGTTCACTGATTCTTAGTTGGCGATGAGAGAGAGATGTGAAACAAAGAATGTCAGCCATTGTCCAAAAGGGCGGAATAAACAACACTTAGGTCAGACATCAAACCTGGTGGGCTGAATTCAGCATAATGTTCCGAGGCGAAGTGCTTGATGGTGTAGTCACCACCTTCATGTTCCCTTCCTTGGTGCGTCAGAAGTACACTAAGAAAAGGCGCACCCCATTCGGCAGCTCCTTTTCAGCATCGAAGTCGACCCGCTCCGACCTCTTCTCCACTGGATGCTCATCGATTACCTTGCTCTTGCCCTTGTCCTTGGCGGAGGGAGGAACCCGCTCTGCACCCCCACAGTAAGGGAGGTTCTTGATTTGGGCTTAGTTCGGGGCTTCTTCAAAGAAGTTCCCAAGAGGTCGGCCATTGTCTCAACTACATAGTCAGAAATAAGGATGGGGGCGGGGTAGGAGGAATTCCCTCTCGATCTCTTGCCTCAGCGGACAAGGAAATTTTCTTCCTCTTGGACACACCAACCGGTACGGACTGCAGATAAAGGATGAGTCAATAATTAACAAAAAACACACTAAGGGATTCGTAAGTACTTACAGGGTTGAGAAGTTCCTCCGCCACAAGCTTGAGGTCCTCGGCCATCCTCATATGGACTTCGGGCGTAGAGGTCTTCCCGTGCATAACTTGGCTCTCCCCGCACTCCTTGAGGGTGTCCATCACCGCCTCTGAAAAAGGGGAAGAACAAAGTCATAAAATGGATGAAGAAGGAAGAACAAGCTAAAGAAAGATAAACTGCTAAAGTACCCAGGCTCCACTTCCGGCTAACTCCTATGAAGATGAGGAAGTCCTCGCCCCCCAGCCGCCTCTGCGATGGCTACCAGTACAGGGGAATCTTCACCCAGACATTAGTCCCCTGATGACCGCTCTTCACCTCCCACTTGAATTATTTTCATGCGTCAAGGTCAGCTTTGGTTGGACGAGCCCCTCTACCATCAAAGGCCGAGCTCATTGATTCGGCCGCATTCCATTTTGGAATACCCTGAGTAACCTTGTCTTGTAACCCCTGGAGGAAGACAAAGAACTCCTTCCAACCATGATTTGAACTGGGATGAGGTGGCCCCACCACATACTTCAGTTTCTTCGTAAAATGGAAAAAGCCTTCGTTTGTGTTGCTCGGGGTTATGGCATTCATAATGGCCAACCACAGTGCCAAAGTCAGCTGGACCCCGTGCACTTTGCAGTCTGCGATGAAATAAGAGATCATCATCCAGCTGTTTTGAGCTAACTGGTAAGGAGCAAGGTCATAGTCCTGCAGGAGGGAAAGTGTGAAGGGTTGGAAGGGTAGCAGAACCCAGCCTCGCTCATCAATTTACTCGCTGTGATGGTGGACCCTGGCGGTCTCATCACCCTACTACTCAATCCTGGCCTCACCAACTCTATGTCTTTAAGTGACCCGAACATCTCCATTGTGGAAGCCACCTCATCATTTGGAATGGACCAACTACATCTAATTTCCTCAGCCGACCTCCTATTCTTCTTCGGAGAGTCCGAACCCAACACCTTAGTAGACATCACAACTCTGCGGTGTAAGAGGTAAGGAGGTTGGCAAGCAACTGTGACTTCAAAAGATGGAGAGATTTCTACCAGCGCTGGAGCCCGATACATAAGACCACAAACAAAATAAGGAAAAATAAAATCAACGTGCCGGGGGAAGAAGCAGAATCAGGATTTTAAAAAAAAAGGGCCCTTTGCCTCCTACGAGGACTAAGGGAGACAGGCTCGACGGATGGCAATGCGGACTCGTCCCCGAGATCATTAGGTTGCCTCTTTCCAGACCTCTTAAGATGATAAGTGCTTCTCCAAGCTACCAAAGTCTTTTTCATCGATCTTCGAGCCTGCGCCGGTACAACCGAGCTTGCCGGAACAGAAGGCGATACACTCTCCCTAGGAGGTTTGCTACTTCAAGGAATCTCAGGCTGCGCCAAAGAAGTTGGTTCAGCACATTTCAAGCTCGAAGGAGGTTTGCACCCCGTCTAATGACTAAAAGGGTTGGGATCACCATAAATACTCCTCCATTATTTCTCGAATACCTCGAGTATCCCCGCGTCCAGCTCTACCCCGTGACGGTCAAAAGCCTTAAGTGGAAGTTGGTTCACTATGATTTCACCTCGGCCAAGAAGACGAGCTGCTTTTTCATTCTCTATGGACTCTAACACTTTAATATACCCGACTTTCCATTTCCCATTTTCCCCCAAGATGTCCGGCTCCCCCTGAGCCAGACTACTACAAGCGAATCCTGAAGGCTGACTAGACATAATTTAAAGAAAAGCTTCAGAAAAAGAGATGCGAAGGGGCAAAGTATTACCTGGAAAGTCTGAAACCTCGACTGAAGTAAAAGATCCGGTCGAAGTAGTTGAAGATTGGAGACTGAAGTATTTGAAGATTAAAAGGCAAAGTACTTGCAGATTAAGCTACAAAGCGCTTGAATCAACAACTTGAATTTCTGGGAATTTTCTCTCTCTAAATGGGAAAACTTTCTCTCTTTAGAAATTACTGGGATAGGGTAAAAGCGAAACAAGGAAAGTTGGACCTATTTATAGAAAGTCCACAACAAAAACCCTATGGCCCCTGAGTAGTGGACACGTGTCCTATATAGCCGCCCGCCACATGACCTCTATATTTCTCCCCTCATTCAAGTTGACGAATTGAAGCACGTGCTAAAGAACAGTTTGGATCAGGCACAAACCTCGAAAGACGAAGTCCGATCTAATCCGAGGGGAAAATGTTTAGGCCCATTTCCCCAAGCCCATGTTGACCGTTGACTGTAGCCCCTTCTAAGGGAATTTTTGTCAATTCAATGTTCATAGACACACCCTGAGATACTAACCCTCCGTAGGGGCAACACGAGGAGGACCATGACCCTCCACGAAGAAGATAGAGAGATTTGAAGGACCTTTCCCAATATGCTCGGTGTATATGGATGTTTCTACTAAAGGAATGGTATGCTAGGGCATATTGAGGCCCAAGAGCTAGCTGGCCTGATAGGGTGCCGTCATGTCACATGGAAGTTTCCTTACCCTAGGTAGGGTTAGGAGGATCAAGGGCCTATAAAAGGACCTGCACACATCCTGAGAAGGTGTACACGATATTCTCTCATCAATTGCATTATCATTGTGCTTCCCTCTCAGCATTTATTTCTGAGTGTTGGAGTTCGAAGCACACGTTTACACCTTCTATTTGCTCCTCGGCCTCTCACGTGGCCGAATACTTCCTCAGTTATCTCGAAATAACTTAGGCATCGGAGGAATGATCCCTGCACCTTGTCAGGGGCAGTTCACGTGTTCTCTTTGTGCAGGTCACCTCAGACCTATGAAGAAGACCTCGGATACCCTTGTTTTTCAAGCAACTGAAGACTGTTCGATCCTTTGTATCAAGGGAACTCTTCATCCCCCAAAATACCCGAAACAGCTGGTTTTGCAGGGGAAATTCCATGTGGCATAAGGGTATAGGGAGTGTTTGGGGTTTGTCGGGTAAAGGGTTTGAGAAAAGGGGGTTTGCTTTTTTGTTTTACTAGCTTGGTGGGGATTTGGGGGGATTCTTTGTTTCTTGCCTCACGGGACTAGCAAAGGAAGGATTTTTTTTTTAATTATTGTTAAGTGGCGATGGAGGCCTACCAAAAGTCACAACAACATACTTAAACCAAGCAAATTCAACTGGGTTACTTTTTTGGCACAAGTTTTTTTTTTTTTTTTAATTTCTTTTTAATTTTTTATTTTTTTTTTGTTGTTTTGTATTGTTTTTGTTTTGATTTGGTTTGGGTTGTAGTATGTTGGGCCTATTGGGTCATATTACACACATTAAAAGGACTAGCCCAAACATGAAAATTAGCTAGAAAATTTACATTTTTGGGTTTCTAACATTGTCAATTTTTATGATCTTTTTGATGTTTTAATATTTTTAACCTATTAAAAATAATTACTAAATAATCAGAAAAGTGAACCAAAATTTAGTGTTTACAGATTGCCCCTCATTGGCCAAATTTCATATGAAATGCAGGCCAATGCCATTAAAAGACAACAAATTTTCATTCTTATTTCGCACTCGGCTACAAACATAGACTGCAGTGATTAATATGTCGGGATTAAGGTCGTCCAAGGAACACCCTATATTGGCATTCGAATCACCCAGCACTGCCGGAAATGTTTCACTCAGCACCGCTGAGGGTTTGTTTTGAAACAACAGTCGAATAATCCAGTACCACCGGATATTCTCAACTCAGCACCGCTGAGGGTCTGTTTCAAAGGGATCTTCAAATCGTCTAGAACCACTGGAGACTCTTCACTCAACAGTGTCGAGGGTTTGTGGTGACATTAGTCACCTACGTTCGAGTTTGAGACGACATTCGAAGCATCCAGTACCACCAGATGTTCTCCACTCTGCACCGCCGGGGATCCATCTTGAAACTACAGTCGAATCTTTAGCACCACCGGATATTCTCTACTAAGCATCGTTGAGGGTTTGTTTTAAAAGTAATTTTTGAATAAACCTGCTATGCAACTACTGAGCAATATAAAAAACACGATAAGTAAATACATAATTTCAACTTCCCTTTCTTATGGCCCTCGTATATTTTATAGTTTTTTTCGTACAGCACCATGGAAGATTCTCCACTCAGCACCGCCGAGGGTTTGTTGAAGAAATTAGGATGCACATGATGCAAATACGAAAGTCCTAAGACACGAGGTCACAGTGGGACTTGCTGGTGTTTGAGAATAATTGCCATAAAGGCCTCTCTTGGTATACCGAGTATTTCGGCTCTGATGGGGAGTTCAACTTGATTGACTTGATAAAAGAATTTAGGAGGACCATCGGGTCTCTCGATTCTATTGGGAATTGAATTTGGGGAAACTTAATGTCTCTTGACTCAGCTAGGGAATAAGGAGTGCTCTGTTTGACTCGTTTGGAGTGATTTGGGGGAGTTCCAACAATCATATGTCATTTAGTTTGTTGGGGATGGAATTCGCTTTGACAGATTAGTCATGTTAAGGGATTTTGACTTTGATAGACTTAACGTGTATTGGCTTCACTGGGGGAATCGGTTCGAATAGCTGGGTGTTCGTTGACTCTGTGGAGAGTTTTGTTCTGGAGGAGTGGATGTCCCTGGTGTCCACAGGGGATTTAATAGAGGTGGGCTCCTCTAGGGGCATCGATTGTCTTTGTGCAATCTGACTTGACTGATTTCAACTGTTCTCCAGGGGTTTGGAGCGGTTTCAAAGAACCTCTGTTGGTTTTGTTGGGGGTATATTGGGTTGGGCCAGTTCTCCTCCACCGGGGATGGGCCAATTACATTCCGCTGGGGATCAAGGTCAATATTTTGACTCTTTGGGGGTGGGTTGATAAGGTTTTAATTCGCTGGGGATTACAGCCAATATTTGGCTTGTTAGGGATGAGCCAATAAGGTTCCGTTGGGGATAGGGGTCAAACTTTGACTCCCTGGGGATGATGTGCGTCGTAGCTGAGGGACATGGTTTGGATGAAAATTATTGAGTTCGTTTGGAAGCTTGGACCAAATGAGTCGACAAGAGTAGTGGGGAATTGAGGGGTCAAACTCGATGATGATTTCAATTACGATGATGTGAGCATGCAAGGTACAAGGGAATGTCTCCGGATGGATATAAAAATGTCAAGGAGACACCTGGAGACAAGAAGTCGTGGAAGTGGATGAGGTTGGTTTGCATAAAGCAGGTTGAGCCATAGAAGGCACAAATGAGAGTGACTGGAATAAGCTAAGATGAGTTAGGCTTTATGTTTGAAATGTGAGTTTGTTGCAGAGGAAATTGAGTCCTAAGACAATGATTGGATATGTCAAGAAGTTCATGGGCCGAAAGTGAGTAGTGAATTGGGTCTATTTAGGCTACAAGTCTGAACCATTGAAACAGCGGTAGGAATGTGGTTGAAATCGTTTAATTTTTTGGATGAAATGGGTTCTATGGCTTTCGCATGAGATGAAGATAATTTTAATTTGTGGAAAGATGTGTGCTAAACACGTTTGCATGCAAATGTCTAATCACAAATTACAATGCAAGGCATCAAAAATGATCCAATTTTGATACATTCCATCGGGCTCGGGGCCCAAGTCCAAAATACACCACTTTACTCAACATTTAAATATACATATATTTTTTTTCCAGTCAGAGTCGACCAAATTGACAACTTAGGTAAGATGCGATCGTCCAAGATTAACCACTTATAACACGATTTCTCGTGATTCTCGCTCTTCCATCTTAATGATATTGTTTTTTTTCTTTAATATAACGGGAGTTGACCAAGTTTGACAACTTGTAATGAAATGGTGTCATCCAAAATTCTACCACTTAACACGATTTCTAGTGATCCTCGCTCTTCCATCTCATTATTTTTTTTTTTTTTTGACATTTCTCATTTTTTTGACTGCTGCTGGGGATAGGGATAATCCTCTAACCGAGTCCGGATGGACAACCTACGTATCCCATGGGTGGGAATCAGGTCGAGCGTAGTTCGGGCGAGCACCTAATGGGCAAATATGTCATTTGACCGAGTCCCTAGAGGAATGGCACGTATCCCGTATGTGGGAATTAGGTCAAGCGTATTTCAAGGGAACACCTCAGAGGAAAATATGTCGTTTGACCGAGTCCCTGGAGGACTGCCTACGTATCCCTTTTGTGGAATCAGATCAACCGTAGCTCGACTGTGCCTCAGGGGCAAACTGGAACCTAAGGGTTTTGATTATTTTTTTATTTATCATTACAATGCTCTCAAAGAGCTTGAAAACAACATATTAAATGACCTAAAGTCAAACATGGAACAACTTCAGCGAGATTGGGGTAATTGGTGAACTCATTTCCGTCCAAATCAGCCAGTATTACTGCACCTGCGAGGGTGATTCTCTTGATCAGGAATGGGCCAGAACAGTTCGGCTTGAACTTGCCCCTAGCGTCATGCAGAGGTGCTCGAATCTCTTTCTTCACAAGATCTCCTTCTTGGATATCGCGGATGCGGACCCTCTTGTTCAAAGCCCTGACAATTTGGCGTTGGTAGCCATGGATGTTGTGAAGTGCTACAAGTTGATATTCATCGAGGAGAGCTAGTTCCTTGTATCGATTTCGATACCAAAGGTCCTCAAGAATACCACTTTATCCGATCACTGGAAATGACTTGACTTCAATTTCAATTGGCAGCATTGGTTTCATGCCGTAAACCAAAGAATAGGGCGTAGTGCCGGTTGGGGTGCAAATAGAGGCTCAGAATCCCCAAAGTGCATATGGTAGATTCTCAGGCCATTCTCTAGTCTTTTCTATCATCTTGGCTAAGATATTGCAGATTGTCTTGTTGTCTACCTCAACACCTCCATTGGTCTGATATCTATATGGCGAAGACTAATGTTGTCTTATCTTGTACTTGCGGAGCATTTCCTTAAGATGCCCCTTAAACTGTGAGCTGTTCTTAGATATGATCTCAAAAGGCATACCGTATCACCAAATGATGTTGTTCATGACAAATTTGGCTACTTGCCTTGCACCAACGGTTGCGAAGGACGCAGCCACAATCCGTTTCGAGAAGTAGTCGAGAGCAATTAGGATATATTGATGTCCGTTTGAGGCCTTGGGATGAATTTGGTCGATGATATCGATCCCCCAGGTGGAGAATGGCCATGGGGAAGTCATATTATGCAAGGACGTAGGCAGCACGTGGTTCAAATTAGCAAAAATTTGGCACTCGTGGTAGGTGCAAGCCATTTGATAACAATCGCGTTCCATTACAATCCAGTAATATCTAGTACGAATGATCTTTTTTGCTAGCATTCTACCGTTCATATGAGAACCACAAAATCCTTTGTGGATTTCTATCATGATCTTTTACACTTCTATTTCAGTGACACGGAGTTGGAGAGTGCCGTCTAGGCCTTTGTGGTACAGCTTGCCAGTGTACATGGTGTATTACAGGGCGAGGCATCTTATGGCCAACTGATCCCTTTTAGAGCTTCCCAGGGGATATTCTTGTTTTTCAAGGTAATTCTATATATCAACGAACCAGGGTTCTCCTCTATTTCTGTAGTCAAGGCATTGACACTCTGCCCCTTAACAGCAGGTTCTTGCCTCTCTTCTAGAGTGATCGACTGAGCCCTTGCTCCATTTTCCCAGACCAGCAAGGTGGCAAGGTTGGTTAAAGCATCAGTAAATCCATTATGTTCACGTAGCAGATGTCAAAAAGCTATGTCTTTAAACAATGAGATCAGTTGCTATAAACAGTCGGCACAAGCTTGAAAGTTTTCTTCTGGAACCTTCCATGCCTCTATGGTCTGTGATATGATGAGGTTGGAGTTCCCAAATACAATTAGGCATCGTGCCCCTGCTGCCAGGGCTGCCTTGACTCCATAGATATAGGCTTCATACTCAGTTGTATTGTTGGCGTTCGGAAAGTTATGCTTGACTGAAAAATGAACATGGAGTCCATCGGGATCAATCAACAGGACAACGATCCCATTGCCCCTATAGTTGGAAGCACTATCAAAGTACATCTACCATCAGGATTCCTCGATAGTGAGGATGTTCTCATCAGGAAATGAGTCATCGTACTCGTCCCCAGAAACGGAGCCATCAGCAACAACTTATGACATAGCTCGTCCTTTGAAGGACTTCTGGTTTATGCATTTGATATCAAATTTGGATAGCAGAGCATGCCACCTAGCCAACCTTTCACTGATGATCGACTTATCAAAGAAGTACTTGATCGAGTCAAGGTTTGAAATGAGATAGGTCGTATGAGCTTGGAGATAGTGCCTCAACTTGTTGGTAGCATAGACAAGTGATATTCATGCGCATTCAAGCGACTTGTATCGAGTTTTGTACTTAAGAAGCTTCTTGTTGAGGTAATAGATGGCTACCTCTTTTCGATTTCCCTCTTGATATTGGGCGAGGAATGCCCCCATGGCCGTTTCAGTTACGGTAAGATATAGCAGCAAAGGTTCATTGGGCCTCAGAGGCATTAGGATTGGCGGCTTGGCCAGGTAGTTTTTCATAGCATCCAATGCTTCTGGACATTGATCTTTCCATTGATTGGCGGCTCCCTTCTTGAGGAGTATGAAAATTGGCTGACAAGTCGAGGTGAGTTGCGATATGAAGCGGCTAATGTATTGGATCCGTCCTAGAAAACCTCAGACTTCTCTCTCACTATGGGGAGGCAGAAGCTCCATAATTGATTTCATTTTATCGGGGTCGACTTCAATTCCTTTTTGGCTGACTACAAATCTAAGGAGCTTGCTAAAGGTGGCCCCAAAGACACACTTTTGTTGGTTCAGTGGGAGTCTAAACTTTTGAATTATGTCAAAGAAAGTTTTGAGTTCCTTGATGTGCCCTTATCGGGTCTTGCTTTTGATGATCATGTTATCGACATATACTTCAACAATCTCATGGATCATGTCATGAAGAATTGTAGTTGCGGCTTGCTCGTATGTTACCCCGGTGTTCTTAAGCCCAAATGTCATCATTCAATAATAGTATGTACCCCAGGCGGTGATGAATGTTGTCTTGATCATGTCTTACAAGGCCATTAGGATTTGATTATATCCTGAGAAGCCGTCCATTAATGAAAACATGGCGTAGTTAGCCATGTTGTCGACTAGCATGTGAATATGAGGCAAAGGAAAACAATCTTTAGGAGAGGCTGCATTCTGATCTTAGAAGTCAATGCACATCCGGACTTTTCCATCTTTCTTGGGAATGACGACAATATTGGCTAACTACTATGGGTGTTTAACAGCTTCAAGAAATCCGACATTGATCTGTTTCTGAATCTCTTCTCTGACCTTCAGACTGATCTCAGGTTTCATGCTGCGAAGCTTCTGCTTTTTCGGCATACTATTGGGGAACAGCGTTATACGGTGTTGGACAATGATAGGGTCAATACTCGGCATGTGTGCACGTGACCAGGCGAAGGCATCCACATATTCTCTGAGAAGTGTCGTGAATGCCTCTTTTTCCTTGGTGACAGTGTCGAGCCAAGTTTGATTTCTTTTCTGTTTTCTTTTGTGCCAATGTTTAAAAGTATGGGCTCTTCAGCTGGTGGCATGTATGTCCTTAACTCATCATCATGCAATGCGTCATGCTCTATGATAGACTCTTGCATGCAAATATGTTAAAAACCTAATGGTATCCTCTTCTGTATATGATGTATCACATGGATATGCAATGGAGGCTAGGCTGTTGATGGAGGATGATGAAGATGGATGGTCAGACTCATAGCCAGCAAGGCTCAATTCACTAGAGGGATTTACTTTCGACTGAAGAAAGTTTCCTGTCCAAGGGTATGGGTTAGGATAGGGTAGGCTTTTTGTAGCTTGTTTGTGTTTTTGGGGATAGTTGCCAGCATAGATCCGGATCTCATTGTCTACCCCCGTCTGTTTGAATTCCCAATTCCACTCTCAGATGTTCTGGCTTGGGGAAATCAAGTGAGTAGGGTCAAAGTCATCGTCATGGAGGTGACTCATTTGGAAAAGGAAGTTCAAAGCTCGGTATCTGATATATTCAACCCAGTCAAATTGTTCGGTTGCAGTGTTAGGGATATCGGTTGCAAGTTCGTCCTCACTAACCTGAAGACTATTCTCAAAGCCAGGAAGGGTCTTTTGTTCTTTAGGGTCATACCACGTTTCAGGGAAACCGTAGTACAGGGTGTCTTGGCCAGATTGGACAAACAAGCCATTCAAGGAGTGTTTAGGTGAGGTGTGGGGGCGAGGCCTTTGTTTGGGAGGGAAACTGAGGCCTGAACAGTTTTTGTTGTCAAAAGGTAGGATTATCTCTTTTATTCCCTTTCCATTCTTTCCCAGCCCGGTCCCGGGTACATATCCCATAAGCAACATACGTGCCCCTCTTTCACAAGCTACAGGGTGTCATGGTAGGTTTATGAGATGTTGAATTCTGATTTTGGTCAGGTTTGGCCATCTGGACTAGGAGAAGTGTTAGGACATGATTAAACTTTGAAGGATGATGGACTAATATTAGTCAAGTCATGATGCTTGTGATGGTGACACACTTGAGGAGAATGAGAAGATCACTTGAGAGAGGTTGGGGGCTGCCCCCCGAGAGTTTGAGTAGGAATCCTCTTGGGAAAAAGTAAGGGAATTTTTTTCCTTAACTCATACACAAGACATGTTTTTGTTTTTGTTTTTATATTTGGACCAAGCCCGAAGGCTGCTTAAGTATCTCCAATGTGTGATGGTGAGTAAGTCGTTAACATGATCAAATTGATTTTACAAAAGTGCATTCGGAAAATCAGGTCCATGTAGTTCTGATTACATGGATAACATAGAGATTTTTTCTTTTTTGATTATTTTATTATTGTGGTCGTACTCCAGAGAAGTTGCCTACGTATCCCGGTACACGTGCTTATAGGTGAAGACAAAATGTGCGGGGATCAGACCAAACGTAGTTCGGGCCTACATTACATTGAAGATGAAAGTGCAGAAATTTAAACTACACTAAAGATAAGAGTTAGAAATCTTGGTGTAGGCTCCCTATATGGACACAAAAGGGCGAACTTCGTGCATCTCGGGGTGACTTAGATGGAGCCATTATTGACCAAATTTTGCAGACAAAGTTGAAGTTCATGGCAATCGTTAGTAGTCTGATCATACTTCTGGTGGTAGTCACAGTAGCAGCTGAGGCTAACTTCGAACGAGGGAGCTTCGATTGGAGGAGGAAGCAGGTACATGATGCCTTGCTTGTGTAGTCGAGTGACAACCACACTCTGGCACTGCTTGAAATGACAATGCCTCTTAGAGGGAAGTTGATGAGGCTCGTCACCTGAGTGGGGTGCCACATAAGTCTTATAAGGGTCATTTAGGATCCGTATGTCAATGTGGAAACCATGTTGCTCACGATCTTCCAGCCTAGTGCAGTGCTGACGGCGTAACTCATGAAAGTAGCAGTTCCTTGATCCTTCAATGATCATGAGAATGGCCTCTTTCTTAGTAGGTGGCTTCCCGTGACTTTGCGGCATTGTTCCTTCCAGCGGGCCACATAGCGAAAGAAATGCTTAGTCAGATACTGATGTTTCTGTTGCTTTTTGACCATCTCCATGTCATAGCTTTGAGGATTCTTCCAACTATTGCGTTGGGACTCGGGGATATTGAAATAGCATTCTAGTGCTTTCCTTTCGAGACTCTGGTCAAATAAAGTGGGGTAATAGGTCTCAGGGACTCCTATTGGATACAGAGTTTGTACAAAGTTCTGCAGATGAACCATAGCGCTACAATCTCCTTTGCACTTGGGGAAGCTTAGGAGTATGTATCCATGTGGCAACCTCACATTCGGAATAGGATCAATTCAGGCATGGTGAAGAACACGTTGGCGTTAATAGAGTCCCAGTCAATATCCTCATCCCAGATCAATTGCGATCCTGAGGGGAAATTATCGGCGGTCAAAGGAGCTTGACAGTCTTTCACGTGAGACTAATCATCGGAGTGGTCGTGATCGAGGTCTTTCCAATCCCTCTCATAATCACCATCTCCCCCTCCTTCGTCCTCAACCGAGATGGCATTCACCATGAATCCGTTCAAACGGTCACCCAAATCTTCCTTCAGCTGAAGGATGGGCTTCTGTGATTTCCATGATTTCAGGATCCCCTTTTAGAGTTACAATCCCATGCTTAGTTTGGAACTTCACTTTCTAATGCAAGGTAGAAGCAAGAGCTTTGGTTTGAAGAAACCATGGCCTCCCTAGGAGAAGGTTGAAACAAGATGGTATGTCGATGACTAGGAATTCAACATCTCGAGCACTAGAACCCTACTCAAGCAAGAGTTTGATAGTTCCGAGGACTTCTCTTTTAGCATCATCGTAATCTTGGATGAATTACGAGGATGGCTCGACGTGGTCAAGAGAGAATCTCAGCTTCTGAAGGGATCTTATAGGGCAAACATTAACAGCTAATCCATTATCAATCAAGACTCAAGGAACGCGTTTCCCATTGCCTTCGATAGTGATGTGAAAAGAGTTGTCATGATTAGGATCGTCTGATAAATCCTCATCGGTGAACATGAGCACTTGAGAGGAACCATATATGAGACCCACCATCTCATTGGGGGTTGGGTCGAGATGTACCACTGTCTAGTTTAGATGTTTCAGGACCACCGCTTGGTGAAGTTGGGAACTCATGAGAAGCTTCAAAATTGAGACATTGGCGTTCACTTCCTTTATCCTTCTTATGGCGTCATCTGATTCATCATTCTTTTCCACAAGAATCTCTTTTCCTTTCTGCTTGCTCCTTAGGGCCTCAAGGGGCTTTTCTTCTTTCACTTAGGAAGGCTTGAAATGGCAACCGGCCCTCGTGAGATGGTTAACTTCTTGCAGAACATAGTCATCGCAACGCACAAGTCATGGAGATAGAAAGGTTGTCATGACCTTGTATAAAGAGAATAGGAGTTAGGCCCTTCTTTAATTCTTATAACAGAGGCATCTTCCTCTTCATGCTCATGATCTCACATCAGGAAACTTCCATCACCATCCAGAGTGGCACAAATATTAGCAAAGGGACTTGACCCCATGCTAGTCAAGAGAATTGGAGTCAAGGTCATCTTGTTTGTCCTGTACAAATTGATTGTCAAGTTATTGGGTGAACAGATGATGGTCACCTGGTGTAGACGAGATTGGAGATCCTCAATGAGGGTACAAGGGTCTACTCCAGAGATCGCCAAAGTGATGGAATTAATGCTCTGACTGGATTGTTTCGAGGGTGGATTTTCAGTGATATTCACAGCATTAGAGTTGTTCCTGGGATTGATGACAAGTCTTCCGTCATCAATGAGATCCTGGATGTTATGCTTTAGAGCTACAGAATCTTCAACTGTGTGGCCAGCATATTGGTGAAAGTCACAATGCTTATTAGGATTTTGCCCCAACCTCACTAGAGGTGGAGGATTCCTCGGTTGGATTGGTCTTATCATCCCCACCTTGGTTAGATGTCTAAAAGCCTCAGAATATGACATTTTGATAGGATCAAATTGTCTCCTAGCAGTTGCAACTAAACTGAAAGGATTGTTTGAGTTGATGTTGCTGATTTCTACAATTTTTGTATTGGCGGAAAAGGATTTATTGTTAGAGGTATAAGGGGTACTCTTCTTGTACCTAGAACAAGATGATGCCCCATTGTCACCCCTTGCATTCTCAACATCCAAGGCTTCCTCAATCGGAACTCGTGGAGATTAGAGCCTTGAAGGATGATAAATATTGGAACTGCATCTTCTCCTTCGGGTTAGGAAAGAGGTTCTTGACAACCATTTGCATCTGCTCCTCCTCAGTGGATCTGACCAAGATCTGGGCAGCCTTAGTACGCCATCTCAAAATGAATGCGGGAAACATCTCGCCGGCCTTATGATAAGTAGTCTCAAGGTCAAGCCTAGTCACATGAACCTCCTCATTGTGCTTGTACTGGTCAGTGAATTCACTCTCAATGTCGGCCCAGGTGGAATTCTTAGAGTTTTCCAACTTGAGGAACCATGTGCCTGCAGCGCCATTGAGGCATTGCTGGAACGATTGAGCGATTAGCTCTTCGGCTACTCCCCATGGGCTCATAGCTCCGACATACATTTTCAGGAACGTAGTCGGGTTCCCAGTTCCATTGAACTTGCTCAAGTTAGGCATCTTAAAACTAGGGGGAAGTCGGGCCTTCAGAAACAGAGAGAGGTCGTGGTTATCCAGCCAGGGTTCATCCTTGGTGATCCCTGTGAGTACTTCTTTCAGCTTAGGGATCTCGTCCGCCATTTCTCCATCTCCAGCGACAGATTTTGACTCAAGGTTAAAGGGAACCTCGGGTGTGGGGACACCTTGGCCTTCATTCTTATTAAGGTTGGACAAATTCTATTCAAGATCATCTTGTCATTGAAGGAGTAGCTGCATCATAGCACTAAGCTCAGCAAGGGGGTCCTGTGTCAGGGGAGGAGATGGTGGCAGGTTACCATCTGGGAAATCGTCCATCCTCTGTAGTGGGGTGTTGATGCGATGGTACACAATAGACGGTGTTGCTACAGTGGTAGCACATGAAAGTAGTGGCAAACCAATGATGGGGGAGACTCTAATCAGTCTAGAAGAGGCACGGGTCAAACAGGAAGACCTGCAAAACAACGGGTATAAAACCAATGTTAGTGGATGATGGAAAAGACAATGCCATGTTAATGTGGAATGTTGTTTTGTACGCATTGGGAAGGAAATTCCGTTTTTGAAGAATTTAATTTAGAAAGAGGAATTCCGTCCGTGATGACTCTCGGGGAGAATTTGTGAAGGGATGGTGGACGTGTATTTGACTCGAGAGAGAAAATGAATTCAATTTGGAGGAGTAGACTCGACTCGATAAGGATAGAGGAGATTTTTGTCATGAGGAAGGATGACTCAGACGACGATATTTTTGTGGAGACTGAGGTGGGAATGTACATGAGAGACCCAAGTGGTTGACCCTAGTACGACCTATATGGACACGGGATACATGAATGCAAATGCTGGAGACGTCATATTTTTTTTCCGATATGGATGGATGCATGATTCTAGGGAAAAACTCTAATGCATCAATGCAACTATATACAAATGCGTTACCTGAGTATGTATGAACATATGCATGAAAATAAACCTAAATTTATATGGAAAAATGGACGTACATAAGTGCAACTCATCATGCTAATTCGAGTATATGTGAATGTGTCTACATGCACAATGCATGGATGTGATGGATAGTGTGTACAATCACACAAAAGTTAGATCAAGCATGTGTTGGTCCAAGTGCACCTTAAAGGTCTCACTAAAATGCTTCACTGAGATTATTATGTTCAAATGACCCACTCAACCAAATGTTTCATGGGGTGGATGCTCTGTGCAGTGACAGGTCGCAAAGCGCGTTGTATGCACAAACACATCCTTAAATATTTTGAGGTGATTCTAATAATGGCCCATACCAAGTAGGTGAAACCATACTTAGAAATTGAAATACAACGCGTGTGTGTGCGCGGACCGATCGCCAAACAAGGCACTCCAAACAACACATAAGCAAAAAATCACATATTTACATGTGAGAATGTACAAAGGTACGATCATGATCATCATTCAAATTCACGGGATAAAAGTTTGTTTTTTAAAGGGACAAGACATATGTCCTGGTCTAAACCTCTAGGGGATGGGTAGTTTTTTTAAAATAAAAATAACCCGCTACATCCCCAGTGGAGTCGCCAGTCCGTGGGATCGGGGAAAAATAGTGGTTTTCCCGCCAAAGGGAGTCAGCGCTCCCTTCCACACGCAGGCCCGAGAGCCTATGAAAGTAATGTTTGGAGTCACCACCCTGTTATAATCCAAACGGGGAAAGAAGGTTTCTTAGGAAAACTCGAACTAGGTTTTGAGAAAAACCATCACAAAACCATAGTGAATGTAAGATGGAGAAGGCAAAAGTCTAGCTACTAGAGGATCTGGGCTCGAGGTTTAATTTATAGGGTACGGAGGTCCGAGATGGACTCATTTCCCTATCCGTCATGCAACGGGCACCTACTGATACGTCATTGTCCCTAACTTTGAGTGTATTTGGATGATAATAATAAATGTACCGGAAATAAATGAAAGAAATCAATTAAACATGTATGATGTGAATGTACAAAATTGAAACAAGCACATGGAGATACACATTGGAAGCTGTAGCACACGAATGTAGAAAAAAGGACCGTTGGACCCACATGTCTTTCGGTGTATGGCGGGTTTTGATACAGTAGTACTGCGCTACGTACCACTCATCATGGGACTTGAATCCACTCAAGGATCAAAGCCCTAACTTAATTTTGTATGGGGGACCGATTCCACAGGTTCACGGAGCCACTCGGTGGGAGCAGGTAAGGATGGGTGATCCAGGTCTTGCTTAAAATGGTAATAGCCAAGAGGTAATTACATATGACTCGTTCCAAGATTCATATGAATTTGAGGGTGGGAGAGGTTGGAGTACGACAACGTCACCCGGGACATAGGCGGAGTGAGAATCGGGGTATCCCAAGAGATCAATTGAGATAAGTGGATTGACCCGAACTTGGTTCAAGCGCATAACTATTGATTCCTTAGTATTCCCGTTTCAAGGGAGGAAATAAACTCTCAGGGAGTAAAGGGGTTATATTTGGGTATGTGGAGTTGATGGGTGTAGTAGACTTAATGAAATGGAGAATGGCTCCATAGGAAAGCAAACGGGTCCCCCGTAATTGCCACGAGCCAAATGAAAGGGGACCATCAAGCATTCATTTGCATTCAATCATTAGGTACTCCAAAAGTTGGGAGTATGTACTCCGTTTGTGATAATGGAGGATAGTGTTTAATGTGGAGGTGGGTGGAGTACCCATGATTGCGTACAAGCGAATGTTTGATTTAAACCTCGAAATTGGCACGGGGTCATGCCATACATCAAAAGGACATGTTGGTCCTAAGTCGAAACAAGCATGCAAGTGTGAAGTAGTTGATAATTAACAACTAATATTCGATCCTTGATTAGCATGGGCTAATGGCCATTCAGGTGAAGATAGACAAAGAGGGGCAGCCAAGTCCACCGTCATCCGTGGGGCCAAATATCGGACCAAAACATATCAATTTGAGGTCAGAGCCAAGTAATTCCACTAGAGGCATATCCTATTAGGAGTTATCTTGTTTAGAGATAATCTATAGGGAGTCAATATCGAGGAAGGCGATCTCATCAGGGCCAAAACTGATATGAGTCGGCCCAATATGTCAAGATTGAATTGTGGTACAAATATAGTTGAAAATTGTCAACCGGGTTCATTTTATTATAAAATTTGTGTTGTATTTACAAATGATGTCAAGCGTGTAAGAAAAGCGATAAACATAATTCCACTAGATGGTTTCGGAAGACAGTTTTTACATGGTCAGATGTGAAAAAATAATACAATATTCCAAAAATGAAAAAATGCTAGAAGTTTCTAAAAATAGGAAAATGGCGTAAAATAGCCTTAGAAATAAGAAAAATGTCCTAATAATAAAAAATGCTCATTTGAAGTCGGTCCGCACTCTTAGGAGTCACCTAAGGTCCGCTCGAGGCATGGATGAAGTAATGTCGGGGCATAGAGGCCTCTAGGGCACCATTTGAAGTTGGGTGACCATTTCTGTTAACGGTTTATTATTAACCATTTATACTATAATTTTGAACTGGTTAAATGAACTCTAAAAATTATGCAAAAAAATTTAAGAGCTAGTACACTTATTGGAGGACTATATTTAAAAGTTTTGTGATTTTTGACCTTCAAATGAATTTATTAAAAATCCTCAAAGTCGACAGTTCAATTGGACGGGACAGTGGGCTAGGCCCAACTTGGAAAAATGTCTATAAATTGGTTAAAAATGAAATGGGCTTAGTCCGAAATCCAATGATATGATTTTGCGTCCTCCACATGAAAGTTAAAAGAACTGGGTCAAGAGGACTCAAACCCATTTCGGTTTTAGACCACTTACAAATTGATTGTTAAACTGGACAGTGGGTTATTAAAATATATTTTGTGATTTTTGGTTAATCAAAATTAAATTCTGCTTTTTTGTACTATGCTACTGACTTATAGGGGTATCCAGAAAAATTGCGCAAGCCAATTTTAGTAACCTAAAGCATTTTTGTTTTGAATTAATGGTAAAACGCTAACTCAAGTCCCTAGACAGTTCACTGGCTGAACTTTGGAAATTATCATTTCCTAAACTACTGAGAGTTTAAAT
>ONZA01015395.1:8773-19478 GCA_900322205.1 Kewa caespitosa | reverse complement strand
CAGGTTCGAGCAGCTGAGACGCATGCTTGGAATGCACGAGAAGAGTTCCAAGGAGGAGTGTTGAAATATGAAACACTTCCCAACATTTAGAGCTTAAACAAGTTACATATGTTATGTTATTGTTTTATTAATTTATGTCATTAATATTAGTTTATGTATTAGCCAAGTACAATAGTTATTTTGCTGAATTTGTAGCGTAAACAATTAAGTACAATGTTAGGAGTTTTATATTTTTGTTAGATATAAATAGGAGGCATGTCATAGTTGTACTCATCGAATCATCGATCAAGCACAATAAAAACATTTCCTCTATCTATCTTCTCTTATTATTTTCCTAGCACTATTCCGCATAATATAAGCACTAGGCTTTTATAAAGCCAACACACTGCAACTTTATTAGAGATCTGATTGCTGTTCTTTTACCACAGGAGAGAATGTGTCAGTATAATATATGAATTCTTTTTAGATGCACCCTCTAATCACCAACCTCCCTTTACATCTTCAATAGTACCATCAGCATTTACAATTAATAGGTCTTTTTCCCTTAGGTAACTCAGCAAATTCCCATGTATTAGTGACAATCAAAGCATCAAGCTCCTTTAGGTTCCTCCCATTCAGTCAAGGTTACTGCTTTTGCATATCATCTAATTATCGATCAGTCAATGCATTTAGAAGTTGTTGATTAGATGAAGAAAGTGAATTAAAACACGTGATAGGTGATGTAAGCATATTGTTTGTCAAGGTACGCGCACAGTGAGTAGTGCCTTCACAAATGAAATCTTTGAGATGTTTAGGCATACTAGGCACTCTATCTGATCTTCTCAAAGTATGCCGAGAAGAAGGAAAAGAAGTTGTGTTTGGATTAGATTGTGTTTGGATTACAGAAGAAGTGTTTAGAGTATAAGTACGCTAATGGATAGTATGATCATGAGGTGCAGTATAATGAGAAAAAAAATTGTATCCGGTTGAGGTTTAAGAGGATGATAAGAAAAGATTTCTTCTTGAAACACAACATCATTAGAGATTTTAAATGCATGAGTTTCTAAGTTCAAGACTTTGTAGGAATTCTGTCCTACTGGATATCACAAGAAGACACATGGATTTGATCTTGACTAAAATTTATCCTTAGCCCTTTTTGAAGTAGCAACAAAACAAAGGCAACCAAATGTCTTAAGGTGGTCATATATTGGTGGTTTGCCAAGGAGAATATGATGAGGAGTAGCATAATTGAAAAGTTTTGATGGAAACATGTTGATTAAATTTGTAGCATTAAATTTGTTGCAGTCAATACATTCTCCCCAACGCTTCACAAGCAAATTGGACTGAAAAAGAGAGCTCTAGAGGTTTCCAAAAGATGCTTGTGTTTCCTATCCATTGTGCTGAAGGATATCTACTACACTACTTTGATGTGATATAGCCATCTTCCAAAGAACTTCACTGCTTCTCTCATTTCCCCAAGCCCCAAGCGATTATCAGATTTTAATATTTTGATCTTAGTATCAAATTCTGTATAGGCCATGTGAACGAAGATTTGATCAAATTGAATGCAATACTTTTGGTAATTAAAAAAAAAAGTCAGAGTTGCCCTACTTTAATCATCTACAATGGTCAAGAAATGCTTATGACCATTATAATTCTGAGTGGAATATGCTCCCCATAAATCAATATGAATCATATCAAAAACACTTTGTGTCTTGATAGTATTGTGAGGAACATAATTTCTGTGTGTCTTAGCTTTAGAACAAATGATACAAG
This sequence comes from Kewa caespitosa, assembly GCA_900322205.1. Lineage (NCBI taxonomy): Eukaryota > Viridiplantae > Streptophyta > Magnoliopsida > Caryophyllales > Kewaceae > Kewa > Kewa caespitosa. The sequence continues at coordinate 17,723 of ONZA01015395.1, read as the reverse complement.
GAAAGACATAATCTTTATTGATATTATTGGAAATCAAAGACAGCATTTTGAACTTATGAAATGGCAAATGTCCTAACCTCTTATGCCACAATACAACAAAAGAGTTCATACATAACAAAGAAAAATTTGTACACAAAGTACTTCTAGATTTGTTTTGATCTAAACTAGAACTTGAAGTTCCACATTGGACAGAATCTGAATGCACCAGACATAGGCCATCATTTTTTTTACCAAGAATGAAGGGCTACTTCACTAAATGTCCATGCAAAATGCAATGAGTATCTTTAAATGGTAACACACTTTTGAATTGCCTAGCAAGCTTGATAATGGATAAGATTTAAAGTGTGGAGCGAATATAACCCCTTATAGAATGATCTCATAAATTAATCTAACCTCCCCTTTTGTGTAACATAAAATGTATGATCATTTGGAAGAGTAACTGTGAAAGAAAAAGGCATAGAAGAGATACTGAGAAATAAGGAAATGCCATGGCACATAAGATCAGAACCACCTATATCAATGGTCCAGGTACTGAAAACAAAATATTTGCACATTGAAAATGATGAAAGACAGAAAGCAATGGATAAAGTACCTCAGAAGGTAGTAGAAGAACCATTAATAACAACTTCATCCATAGAAACTCCATTTGAACCTCCACATGCCACACAGTTTACCAAGCCTCCATTATTAGGATTTAGATGCATTTGGCTCAACAAGAAAGTCACCATTTGATTACATTGCTCCTGAGAATCTCCAGGAATCATATGATCATTATTATCAAGAACTTCTAAATTTTCTTGCACAGGCTCAACTTCAACATAATTTGCAGTTCTCTTATTTCTTTGCCAACACTTGTCCATGACATGGCCTGGTTTCTTGCAATAATCACAAAATAGACGTTTACTCTATTGAAGCTATCCACCATTATTGATTTTCCCTTGAGAAGAACTGAACTTGTTCTTCTAGTTATATTGAGATTGCCCATTGTTGTAATATCTGCCTCCATTTGACCTGAAACTGATACAAATTAATATTCAGCAATGAAGAAACTGCAAGTAACAGATAACTATGATCAAAACAAGTTTAATGATAGCTATCAATGAGTAATTGGAGAATACCTTGAATAGAATGAACCCTCGAGTTAATCTCATTCAACAGAAATGTAAGAGAGAGGGAGAGAAATTTAGAGGAAGAAAGATAGTTGTATATTGCAGTACCTTCTTTCAACGGAATACAACCTCTATCTAAAGGAAGGGAAATAACAGAAAGGAAAAGGGGAGTAATAGAATGGCTACCAACAATTACAGAAGGGACAAATATAGAAAAGGACAAAATAGAGTATCATCCTCAAATTCAGCTCCCTTGGTTAGAGGGAATATCTTGTGCCAGCTCATCATTCCTTCCCAGATCAGGTGTAGCCTCTTTGACATTCTTCCTTCTCAATTGTAGTACTTCCAGCTCAGCAATGCCATCAACATAATTCGCATCAATACCCCCTTCTTAGGTTGATCCTTGTCCCCAAGGATCAAAAAATGGAAATGTTGCCTGAATGTGAGATGTTACTTCCTAGGTGGTGTCATCTTCACTAGAATTAGACCACTTAATGAGCCATTCTACTCGAGCCTGATTCTGATATTTGACCATTCTCTTGTCAAGGACTTTTTCTGGCGCTTACTAGCTTCATATACTAAGGAAACCACAGGTGGGGGTGATGTACTAGGCACAGGACCATAGTGTGGCTTAAGAAGGGACACATGGAAGGTAGGATGTACTGATGATCGTTTAGGTAAGGCTAAGGTGTAAGCTACTTTACCCATCACTGCTTGTACTTGATAGGATCCCACAAACTTTGCTGCAAGTTTTTCATTACTTCTATGTTGGATAGAGTGTTGTCTATAGGGCTGGAGTTTTAAATAGACCCAATTCTACACTGAGAAGGGCGTTCAGTTCTGTGAGTGTCAGCTAGAGCCTTCATTCTTGCTTGAGCCTTATGGAGGTGGAACTTGAGCTGTTGAGTAAGGTCTTCCCTATAACTCAGCCAATCATCTCCAGCTGCCACCTTACTCTCTCTTGGCAAGTAAGGGAGGTGCAAAGGTGGGGGTGTGCCATATAAGGCCTCAAAGGGAGACATCTGGAGAGAGGAGTGGTAATTGGTGTTGTACCAGAATTCAGCCAAATACAACCATGCAGCCCACTCAGAAGGGTGATCACTGGACATACATCTTAAATAAGACTCCAAGCATCTATTGAGCACCTCACTTTGACCATCGGTTTGAGGATGGTAGGAAGTTGAGAGGTTCAGGTCCGTCCCCTGGATGACAAAGAGCTCTTGCCAAAATGTACTCACGAAGACCTTATCCCTGTCAGAGACTCTGCTTTTAGGCATGCCATGTAGCTTATGGACATGATCCATGAAGGCTTGAGCCACAGAGGCAGCAGTGTAGGGATGAGACAATGAAATGAAGTGTACATACTTAATGAATCTGTCTATTACCACCATTATCACCTCCTTACCCTTGGACTTGGGGTAACCCTTCAATAAAGTCCATTGCTAAATCCTCCCAAGGACCAGCTGGAACATGCAATGGTTGTAATAACCCAAGATAGGGAATATTCTCTCCTTTGCATTGTTGACATACATGGCACATTTTCACAAACTCCTTCACTTGAGTTCTCATTCCCTTCCAATAGAACAAGGTGTTGATCCTCTACACAGCAGCTTCAATTCCAGAATGACCCCCAATTGAAGAAGAATGCATCCATTTAATAATATGATCTCTCAATTGACCCCAGTTGCCAACTACTAACCGTCCTTTTCTCCTCAGTTGACCTCCTAGCCAGGTGTAATGCTTGTGAGCAGAAGGATCTTGTTGTAACCCTTGACTAAGGGTTGCTAAGTCATCATCAACTCGCCAAGACTCTTCAATCTTACTCATTAGATCAGAATGCACCGAGGTAACTGCCATGGCTTGCAACTCAGATCCATGTAACCTGGACAATGCATCAACAACCTTGTTTTCAACCCCCTTCTTGTAACATATCTCATAATCAAACCCCAGTAATTTTGTGAGCCATTTTTGTTGGAATGGGGTATTGGGATTACTTGTGAAGAGGTATTTCAGGCTTTCTTGATCGGTTTTTATCACGAAGCGCCTGTCTTGCAGGTATTGTGCCCATTTTGTCACAACAAAGATGATTGCCAAAAGCTCCTTTTCATAGGTGGATAGTCCCAAGTTTTTTGGTGCCAATGCCTTGCTGATAAAGGAGATTGGGTATCCTTTTTGCATCAGAACTGCTCCAATGCCAGTGCCAGATGCATCTGTTTCTATGATGAAAGGTTGTGAGAAATTAAGCAAGGCCAACATAGGGGGGGTGATCATGACTTGTTTGAGGTGCTGGAAGGCTTGGTCAGCTGATTCATTCCATGTGAAGGCATTTTTTTTTTTGTGCAACTGAGTAAGGGGTCTAGTAATCACTCCATAAGATTGAATGAACCTTCTGTGATATCCTGTTGATCCCAAAAACCCTCTGAGTTGCTTCAATGTTTTTGGAGTTGGCCAGTTTTCAATGGCCTGGATCTTCTCTGGATTAGTAGATACCCCCTCAGTTGAGATAATGTGCCCCAAATATGAGAGTTGGCTTGCTCCAAAAGAACATTTGCTTTGCTTGGCTAGTAGAGAGTTGTCTCTTAAGATCTGCAAGACAATGTCAAGATGGACCAAAGGGTCCTGCCATATTTTTCTTTACACCAATATGTCGTCAAAGAACACTAGTACAAACTTCCTCAAGTGATCCTTAAATACCTTATTCATGAGAGATTGAAAGGTTGCAGGAGCATTGGTTAGGCCAAAGGGCATAACAAAAATTCAAAGTGACCATGGTGGGTTTTAAAAGCTGTTTTGTAAATATCGATCAGTAGGCTCAACTCTTATTTGGTAGTATCCAGATCTAAGGTCAACTTTAGAGAAGTACCTGGTTCCATGAAGTTCATCTAGCAACTCCTCAATGAGTGGAATAGGGAACTTATCTTTAATTGTCGCCTTGTTGAGTGCTCTGTAATCAATACATATTCTCCGCCCTCCATCCTTCTTCTTAACAAGCACCACCGGGGATGCAAAAGGGCTACAGATAGGCTGAATTACTCCTTGCTCCAACAGTTCCTTCACCATCTGCTCAATAATGTCTTTTTGAAGCATAGCGTACCTGTATGCTCTCTGGTTCACAGTTTCAGCACCTGCCTTCAAAGGTATCTTGTGGTCAATTCCAGGTCTTAGTGGAGGCAACCCCTTGGGTTCAGCAAACAAATCCTGGTAATCTTGCAACAAGTTGTTAATGTCATCCTTGCAGGACTCTTGTTTGCTCAGTTCACATTCAGTAGAATACAACTGAACTGAGGTTGACATGGGTGACATATGCATGATGGCCAATTAGCAACCTTGATCAATAAGAGCTCCAATCTTCTTGCATTCAACTGTCTTTAGTTTTGGGTTAGTGGTGCCTCTAAACAAATGCCTCCTGCCTTGATGACTGAACTCCATAGTGAGATTGCCAAAGTCCCATTCCACCTTGTTAAGTGTAGTGAGCCATTATACCCCTAACACCAAGTCACAACCACCCAAGGAAAAGACATATACATCTGCCTTGAAGTGTGCATTCTGAACTCTCCATTCAAACCCTCTTATAACTGAGTCACACGTCATGAGGCCCCCATCAGCCATAGAGACCGGCATTGGTTCTACCTTCTCAATCTTACAATCTAGCCTTGAAGGCAAGTTGGTATCAATGAGATTATGTGTACTGCCTGTATCAAAAAGTATTTGCATTGCCTTCTTTCCATAGTACCCAGTAACCCTCATGGTTTCTTTTAAAGGCTTTGGTTCCAGAAATTGCATTTGTTGAAATATAAGCTAATGATGAAGCTTCAGGCTCTTCCTCAACCTCTTCTATCTCTTCCACTTCCTCCATCTCCATATGATACAATTGAGGCCTTTTCCCTTTACACCTATGACCTGGCTTAAATTTCTCATCACACCAAAAAACAGATTCCCTGTAGCCTCTTCTGGTCAAACTCAACCTGGTTGAAGGTCCTTTTTGTGGAGTTAAATCTGGATTGGTTTGTAGGTTAGCAATAGGACATTTGGTGGGGTAGTTTGGTTTCTACTGGTTTGTATGGTGTTTGGTTTTGGAAGGAGAGGTGGCTTTTGGTTCTGGTTGGGTGTGGAATATTTGGATTGGAAGAGTTTTGGTTTTGCTTGGTTAGCAGCAGCTTGTAGTTTAGCTAGACAATATTCCTGTTGCAAGGTTTTTGCGGTAAACATTCTTACCTGCATTTGTACATCTTCAGCTAGCCCATCCAGATAACAACTCAACAGATACTCTTCAGGTAATGACAGTCTACTAGAAATGACATCGAAAGCATCATGATAATCCTGTAAGCTTCCTGATTGTTTCAGCTTTTTCAAGTCAGACATTGGGTCATCATAAACCTCCCCTAATCTAGCAGATATGGCCTTCACATACACTGACCACGTTGGAACAATGTTCAGCTGATCCTTCATAAAGGCTTGGTGCCATTCTAGGGCTTTGCCTTCCATATGGATAACAGCAAGTCTGACCTTAGTTTGTGGAGATAAGCTCTCATCCAACTGGAAGAATTGCTCACATTTGTAGACCGAAGACTTAAGATTCTCACCTTTAGATATAGGGAACTCTACCTTAGCCAGCCTACTAGACAACCCAAGGTTAGAGTCTGGATTCCTCCTATAATTTCCTTCCATTGACCCTTTTAAGGGTATCTCCTCCATTAATTTATTCAGCTGGATTCCTAGCCCCTTAACCATATCATTCACATCAGCTATGGCCTTTGCATTACTAGTAATAACACTCTTGTACTCAACATTCATAACATCTAATCTATCATGAGCCTCAGATAAGCCCTTAGCCAATGAGGCATGCAACTTTTCAATTTCAGCATTCAAAGCATTTTCTCTCTCCATATTTTCACTAGATTGCGATGAACGATCTATCAATCTATCAATCCACATAGGCAGAGAATCTACTGCTCTGATACCAAATGATACAAATTAAAATTAAGCAATGAAGAAAGTGCAAGTAACAGATAACTATGATCAAAACAGGTTTAATGATAGCTATCAATGAGTAATTGGAGAATACCTTGAATAGAATGGACCCTCGAGTTAATCTCATTCAACAGAAATGTAAAAGAGAAAGGGAGAGAAATTTAGAGGAAGAAAGAGAGTTGTATATTGCAGTACCTTCTTTCAACGGAATACAACCTCTATTTAAAGGAAGGGAAAAAACAGAAAGGGAAAGGGGAGTAACAATTACAGAAGTGAGAAATGTAGAAAAGGACAAAATAGAGTATCATCCTCAAATTCAGCTCCCTTGGTCAGAGGGAATATCTTGTGCCAGCTCATCATTCCTTCCCACATCAGCTGTAGCCTCTTTGACATTCTTCCTTCCCAATTGTAGTACTTCTAGCTCAGCAGTGCCATCAACATAATTCGCATCAGAAATCCCCTTGATTATACTGAGATCCTTGATTGAACTATGAAGCATTAGAGCTGTTGCGCAAGATTTTGTTAGCAATTAGCCTAAAGGACCTTTGTGAACTAACATTCAAAGAAACTGAATTGGGCATGAACTAAAAACTATTGTTGGGAACCTACCGTTAATGTTCTTCTTTCAAAAATAAGAGTAGGCCTCATCTGCATAAGATAAGGATTTCATAGAAAATACTTCCCCTTACATCCTTATATGAAGGATTCAATCCCATTAGAATTACATAAGCTTCTGATCTTCAATGAACTGTAACAACGAAACACTTGCACAACATGAACAATTAAAAAGTATAGATTACTCATTTCATCCCAATACGTCTTCAGTTTAGTACGATATATTGTGATATAATCTACCCCTTGCTCAGCAATGTTAATGCAGTTTTGGACATGAAACAACTGCACACCAATTGCCCTCCCAAACCTTTTCTCCATTTCCTTCCATAGTGCAACAATAGTAGTACAATATATGAAGAAACAACAATATATTTGCCCATATTAGTGCAAATTCATGACATTACCATATTATTATCTCTTACCGAAACTTTCTGCAAAGGATCACCATCATTTGGTTTAAGACAAGTACCATCAATCTGTCTTGTTCTATGCTGAGAGCACATTTCCATAGCTTTCTTCCATGTACCAAAGCCAATACCATCAAACAATTTTTTACCCAAAAACACTCTAGGCCCATCAAAAGGGTGAATTATTTCGTCAGCCAATACCATCAAATATCTTATTAACCAGCAACACTCTAGGCCCATCAGAAGGGTGAATGTACATTTTGTTAAAAGGATCAACTATGATCTTCATTGAATCAGAAAGATTTTGATTTTTGAATATGAACAAGAATGAAAGAGCAAACAGAAGATTGTTAAATTCTCAAATCTGATAAGTTGTGATCTTTGATGTAACTAATCAACAGATTGAAAAAGAAACTAGAAAATAAAGACTTAGATTTTAAGCTAACTGATTGAAGAAATGATTCAATCAATTGAATAAGAAAGAACAAACATTTGGTTTGAGAATTCTTTGAACCATAGTCCATAGCATCTGATACCATGGTAGAAATGAAGGAATGACTATTATGTTTATGATGATCAAGAATATTGAACATGATCAAAGATATGAAACAGAGAGAATGATGTAAGGAAAAGGAGTTAGAAATCTCCCAATATCCGTTCTAATTTCTTGCCTTTGTATGTACAGTGTTATACTTTATGTAGGCTTATTGCTATCTTATTACAAAAGACTTGTACAACAAGATATCTAGGCTACAAGTTGTGAGTCAATTACTAACCAACTCTAACAGCGTACAACTTTTAACTAACTTGCTAACTGTAGAAACAATCCAAGGAAACACAAGAGGGGAAGGTGAATTGTGTTCCTCTATGTATGCTCAATTTTTTAATATAACTAAATTGCAGTAGAATAAAGCAATAAATAGATAACTGTTGAAACCAAAATAGTGCCTCCCCTACGACCCTATGACGATAACTAGCTTACGGAACCTTTTCCAGATATTTTTAGTACGCAAAATAATAAAAACCAAAGTCAGACGAAGTCAAAGGTCAAAATGGTCGTTTCACCTCACCCTAAGGGCTTCTAGATCCTTCCATTTACATTGCTGGCTAGGAAAGCCATAGCTTAACGCGCGAGAAAGTTCAACGCCAGTGATTACACACGTATTCGTTGCCCATCCAGAGTATTTGGACATCACCGGTAGGCACCCTGTGAATATCACCATATTCGCTGCGCACTGATCGAATATAGGCATGATCGCTTCATCACCCAGTGAGTTTCCTCATATTCGTTGGGCTATGGTGCATTAAATTTTTCAATCATATATAAACCCATGCATTAAACCTACGACATACAACATCTAATGACATCAAAATTCTTCAAAAACCTTCCCAGCAACCAGAAAGCATCCTTCCACATATTTTAGCATTTTATTAGTCCATTTTATATATTTTTTCTCAAGCAAAAAGCCACAAAAAGCCATAAAAACAAAAAACCCAAAAATACACCATTTCGCGTATTAGAAATTCCAGCGAGAATCCCGACCTAAGGTAGGCTCCTGAGGGTCCTAGCCTCTCAAGGAAATCCTTGGGAGGGGAGTTGTAATTTTTTTCTTCATTTTTTTTTATTTTCATTTTATTTCCTTTTATGTCCCAAAATTGGAGAAAATCATAATTCAATTTTATTTTCTTTAATTTTAGACTAAAATTTTATTTTTATGTTTTATTTATGCAAATATATTTTTCTTCATTTTTAAGTCATGAATTTGGGGTAATAACAATTTAATGTTATTTTATCTAAATAAAATGGTTTTATTTTCCTGTATGTACATATATGTATATTTATTTATT
>ONZA01015394.1:21218-44626 GCA_900322205.1 Kewa caespitosa | reverse complement strand
TCATTATTGTGGTGAACCTTGACCCTAGATGTTTTTAATATCTGATATTCAATATTGTTTTGAGATTTTTATTGATTCCGGTTAATTAGTTATACTCTTGCATCCCAATTTTCGTAGTTTAGTTAACTTTTTGTGAATTGAACCATTATTAACGCTAGTCCCTGTGGATTCGATATTTTTACTACTTCGATATTCCCGTACATTTGTGGGTTTATCAATAAGCTCTCAAAAAAGCTTCATTCAGCCCCAAAAGGCCCTATTCAGTCCCCAAATGCCTCTTCTAAATATAATAAGCCCCAAAAAATCCGAAAGAACAGAGCCGTAGTCCTACTTGGATTCCAATGTCATAAGCTAGTTTGAGACTCAAGGTCATCTGTGAACCCTATAAATATACATACATCATAGACGATCATATTATCAACTAAAACTCCCAATTCACACCTTACTTGCATATACCCTATCTCTTACCAGCCGTCTTAGCTTTGTTCGTTCATTAATCATGGTGGTTGAATGTCCCACGTCACACGTACGTAACCTATAACATACAAGAAACATTCACCACAATGATGGTCTCAAACAACCAACCATCACCATCGTCATCCTCATCGATATCTCGTGTTGAAATATTTGTGGAGATCATCGAGCATAGAATATCAATCTACCAGGATATGGGGTTCGAAGATGTGACATCGCCTATACAAATTCCGCGTTTTGACCTTGCATTATTTGCTGAACGTAGCTGGTATGGTGTCTGGTTAGCCGTCAGTTGCCTTGGCCTTGAACCCAACTCTAGTAAGCAGGTTTTAAGTGCCTTAAGCAACCAAATTGACCACATCCTCACCACCTATCATCATGCACAACAAATGATGATGACTCGAGTATTGTTCACCGTCAATATCACACGGCTCAAAGTGAACTTCATACACAACCAAGTAGTGCCGGTCTTTGATAGTGAAGTTGATGTTGATGATGATGATCACAAGAATGAGATGATTTCAATGATCCAAGGGCGGATAGAGAGGGTAGTGGATGAGGAAACGACGTTGTATGGTAAAGGGAGTTGTGCCATAGAGTTGAAAAAACTGCAAATGGTTGGTGATAACTCTGAGGAGAAATAGGATGATGCTATGAAGTTGCCATGCATGCATGCTTTTCATAGGGGTTGCATGATGAATTGGTTCTACAAGAGTCAGATTTGCCCTTTATGCCGCTCCAATTGCATGTAGAAGTGGGTTTATTTTGAGTCGCCTTTTAGGTTTTCACTTGCCCTTCGCCTTAGCTTCTGGTTTTGCTATTCAATCATCTAATCATGTTGATTTGTATGCGGACAAGAATTTTGCTCGGGATCAATGATACATTTTGATAACAATATTGAATATGTTGCATGTGGATTTTCACAATATGGTAATTAATAATGTGATTTGTCAAAATGATCACTTGCTTGCTAGTTAGTTTACCATCTTCCATTGATATACAGTCCAAATGATATGTATATATTATAAATTCATAGGCAAATTTGGCGTACATACATATGTATCAACTTTAAAAGTGACTTTTACATTTGAAAGTGACAACAACTTTTAATATACCACTTTCCACTTTTAGAAGTCATGGCTACATGTAACAAGTCAACTCCAAAAAAAATAAATGTGTATACGATACACCTAATAGGTATGTTTATAAGTCTATTAAGATATATAGCATATATTTATTTATTCGTTCATGATACACCCTAGCATACCATATACCTCACCTCGTTAGTAATCACCCACTTACGACATAAGTAACGTCCTACAAATGCATTAGAATGATCCTTTTATGTGGTGATTCTTATATTGGGTGGAGCTAAATGCTAAAATTACATCATTAGTATGCATAGGGTGTGTGCAATAATTAGTTGAGTTATATATATTGGTAAATGTCTCAAAGTCTAGTTACACAACTTGAATAATGAAAAGAAAACTAACAAAGTGTTGGAAAGTAATAGAAGCAAGAGCTAATTTTTATGGGAGAACTACTCTTATTGCTTGTCTTGTCTTCAAATGACACAAGAACATGCTATTTATAGTAACTACATCTGTTACGTTGACACAAACTCATTAAACATACAAAAGGAACCCCTAAGCCTAGTAAATGCATAAAAACTTCAAGCATCCAACTCTAGTACCATAAGAAACTTCAGCTGACATTCATTCACCTAAATCAATTGCAATAAATAAACTAAGTAACTCAAACCATTATTAATTAAGTTTATTTTTCAACATTCCCCCTTAAACTTGATTAGTGCTCACAACTCCAATCATTGAGCGCAACCTTGCAAAATCTTCAAACTTCAATGGCTTGGTGAATACGTCAGTGGCTTGGTCATTGGTCTTGGCAAATAATTTCGACTTCCTTATTCTCGACACAATCATGAATAAAATGGAACCTTGTGTCAATATGCTTGCTATAATAATGGGACGTAGGATTCTTTGCCAAAACGATAGTAGACTTGTTATCCACATAGATTGTTGTAGGTTCTTCCTGCGGTATATGCATCATCTTTAGTAATCTCCTTAGCCAAATTGCATGACAGACACTTGATGTCGCAGCAACATACTCAGCTCACACGTCGACAGAGTCAGAATTGGTTGTTTCTTCGAGCATCAAGTAAAAGCTGTATCTCCAAGAAAAAATGTGCAACTAGTAGTACTCTTACGATCATCGACATCTCCACTCTAATCACTATCAATGTAGCCGACAAGTTTGAAATCACCAGATAGAAAATAAGAGAGACCATAATTAATGGTTCCCTTAACGTACCTCAAAATTCTCTTGGCCATCTTCATGTGTGATGAGGTTGACGCCTCCATAAATCTGCTAATGAGCTCGACTCCATAAAGAATGTCGGGCCTAGTGCATGTCAAGTATCTCAAACTCCCGAAAAGACTCCGATAAAGAGTTGCACCAAACTTCCACCTTCATCAAACTTGGAAAGTTTTGTGCCACACTTAATTGGGGCGCTCACCAACTTGCACTTTTGCATATTAAATTTCTCAAGAGTTTTCTTTGCATAAGCTTCTTGAGAAATAAAAACGCCATCACCATTTTGCTTCACTTCAATGCCCAGGTAATAAAATATGAGACCGATGTCGGTCATCTCAAATTCTTGTGTCATCACCTTCTTCAACTCATCTAACATCTTTGTATCGTTGCCGATGAAGATCAAGTCATCAACCTACAAACAAACAAGCAAAATACATCTTTTCCCATTGTCTTTGACATAAAGACCATGTTCATGAGGACACTTAATGAATCCACACTCTTGGAAGTATTTGTCAATACGGTTATACCAAGCTCGGGGTGCTTGCTTCAAGCAATACAAGGCTTTCTTCAGTTTCAAGACTTTGTTCTCCTGACCCTTGACTATGTACCCTTGGAGTTGTTGGATATATACCTCCTCTTCAAGATAGCCATTCAAAAAAGAAGACTTGACGTCCATTTGATGAATCTTCCACTAATTGTGTGCCGCCGTGGAAATAATGAGACGTATAGTCTCCACCCGAGCCACATGGCAAAGACTTCATCATATTCTATGCCTTCTTTTTGACTATAGCCCTTTGCAACAAGCCTAGCCTTATATCTCTCAATCTCTCCCTTGGCATTCTTCTTTACTTTGTATATCCACTTGACACCAACTGCCTTCTTTCCTTTTGGAAGATTTGCTAACTCCCATGTGTCATTCTTCTGGATCGAGCATATCTCCTCACCCGTAGCTAGCCTCCAATTCTTGTCTTGCGCAACATCTTTAAAATATAGAGGCTCCAAATCCACAAAGAGACAAAACAATGTTGGGTTATCAACAATTTCATGTATCTCGTCATAAAGCTCTCTAAGAGTTCTTGTGGGCCAGCGCTTCTCAGAAGAACTATCACAAGAAGACTGCTGACTTTGTAAAAATCTTGGGGAATGAGGAAGAGTGACTTTGTCATCAACTGCTTGATCAAATTCACCATCAGTTGTGGGCAGTATGATATATTCGTCATGTGATGAGCTTCAATTCCACAAATTTTCTTCATCAAGTACCACATCTCTACTAATAACAACCTTCTCGCTTGTAGGATTATACAACTTGTACCCCTTGGATCTTGCATCATACCCGATGAACATGAACTTCTCACTTTTGTCATCGAGCTTAATTCTCTTCTCATCAGGAACATGTACATCGGCATACTACCGAACACTCTCAAATGAGACACATTTGGCTTGTGACCGCTCCATGCTTCTTGTGGGGTCATGCCGTTCACACTCTTGGTGGGAAAAAGGTTGGACAAGTACACTGCACATGATACTACTTTGGGCCAAAACTCCTTTGGCATTTTCTTTCTTCTTAACATGCTCCGAACCATATTGAGAATGGTTTTATTGTTGCACTCCACTACTTCACTTTGCTGAGGTGACCTTGGGACAGTGAGAAAATAGTGTATGCCATGAGCATCACAAAATTTCTCAAACTGCTTGGATGTGAACTTGCCGCCTCTACCAGCTCTCAAAGCTTTGAGTGGATAAGCGCTCTCTTTATCAAACAAGAGCTTTGAATATTTGAAATACCTCAAATGCTTCACTGTTCTCCTTCAGAATATACACCCAAGTCTTGCGAGAATAGTCATCAATAAATAACAAGAAATAATTTGATTTACTATTTGACGATGTCTTGATAGGTCCACAAATATTATCGTGAACAAGCTGAGGTGGCTCTGTGGCTATTAAAGTAGCTTCCTTAGAAAGACTTTTCTGATATTGTTTGCCTAGAAGGCAACCTTCACAAAGTTGATTTGAATAAGAAATGAAAGGCAAACTAGTCACCATCTTCTGTTTTGCTAAAGTGTGCAAACCATCAAAATTCAAGTGACCAAATCTCAAGTGACATAACCATGAGTCATCATTCACACAAGTCTTTAGACATTTTGGATGATCAACCTGCACATTGAGCATAAGAACATCTTATTCTTTTCCATACGCACATTCGCAATCAAATTACGAGATTCATCCTTCAAAGTCAAGTGAAGATCCTTCATATGGATATCATACCCAGTCTCAAGTAATTGGCCCAAGCTCAAGATATTTGTTTTCAAAGAGGGCACATAATAAACTTGAGAAATAAAATGATGACTTCCATTCTTGGTACGAATGAGTATATCACATTTTCCCTTGATGGGTGGCTTGGTATTATCACCAAAAAACAATGTTGTCGATGACGGATTCATCAAGATTGGTAAAGAACTCCTTTCTTTCGCTCATGTGGTTTCTTGCGCTTGTATCAAGATACCATACACCTTTGTCTTCTTCTCCTTTACTTTCCAATAGGAGGTAAAGTTCTTCGCCTTCCTTTACATCTACGAAGTTCACCTTCTCATCAGTATTGGAACTAAAATTCCAACACTCGGAAGCATAGTGTCCATAATTATTACAATTGTAACACTGCACATTACTATGTCGACCTCCACGTTTTTAATGTCCATAGTTGCCACGCCCTCTCAACATTTGGGATTGATTGTTCGTCTCATCTTGTTGGGATCCTCTTCCACAACCTCGACCTTGACCACGACCATGGCTAAATTGGCCACCACGTCCACGGTCTCTTCCTCAGCTTTGACTTTGACCTCTCCCTTGAGGTTTCTCTTGTTCTTGGTGCTTTTCACCTAAAGAGACTTTCGCCTAGAGAACTTGAACTGATGATTCTCCATATTTCTTCATTCGGTCTTCATAGGCTTCTAATAAGCCCATGAGTTGATCAACTGTCATGGTTTCTAAGTCTTTGGAATTAGCCTCTTCAGTGGCTATTCCAATCTTTTTAAGGTTGGAATTTAATGATTTGAAGATTTTCTCCACAACACGACCATCTGCAACTTTTTCTCCATATCGCTTTGTTTGATTGACGACTGTTGAAACCCCATTGCAGTAGTCAAAAATGCTTTCTGACTCCTTCATCCCCAAGGATTCAAATTCACCTCTAAGGGTTTGAAGGCAAACTCTTTTCACCTTATCAATACCCTTAAAATTATTTTCTAAAATTTTCCAAACTTCTTTGGCTTTTATATCCAATGCTATTTCTGAAAACATTGTATCATCCAACCACATATGGATGATGGATAGGGCACGTTGGTCTAACTTTCGGTTTCTCATCAATTGACTTTTTCGTTGTTGATCCAAGGCTTCTTCATTCTCTGGTTCTTGATAGCCTTTCTCTACAATCTCCCATTGTGAGCCAAGCAAGGCCTTCATTCTAATACACCAATCTCCATAGTTTTCTTTTGTGAGTTTAGGACGAATGAATGAGAAAGTGGAATTCATAGTGTTTAAGGCTCTAAAATCAACCAAATAACCTCGCTCTGATGCCACAATGTTGGAAAGTAATCAAATATTAGAGGGAGAAAGACTACAAGCAAGAGTTGATTTTTATGGGAGAATTACTCTTATTGCTTGGCTTGTATTCAAATGACACAAGCACATGTTATTTATAGTATCTACATCTCTTACGTTGACACAAACTTATTAAACATGCATAAGAAACACCTAAGTCTAGTAAAATGCATAAAAACTTCAAGCACCAACTCTAGTACCGTAAGAAACTTCATCTAACATGCATTCACCTAAACTAATTGCAATAAATAAACTAAATAACTCAAACCATTATTAATCAAGTTTATTTTTCAACACAAAGATCGTCCAAAATGTTGAAACATGCACGACTGTGTTTGTCAAATGAGCCGGGACGAGTTAGTGAAAAGAGATAACATCGGGTTGAAAGGCGAGTTAGGATGAGCAAAACAAACGAGCTAATATTAAACAGAGCTGACGAGCTAGGAAATGAACCAAGCAAGCAAACAAACAAGCTAACGATGAGTAGAGGGAGTTGAGTTCACTGAATTAGTTTTCTTTTACCATTTTTGTTATCAATTTCCTAAAATTGCAAAATGAAAATTAAAAAAATGATGACATATGAGGGAAAAAAAAATTAATAAATAACAAAAACAATACATCTATGTCATCCAAGAAAAATGTTGAATGGATATCCTAAAGTTGGGTTGATTCGGTTTACAAGGCAGGATGATGAGCCTGACATGAATCAACTGGACTAGCCATGACAGCTGAATCACGATTGAAGATCAAGATTGTCCCACAACAGCTTACATCATATCTGAGCTAGAGCGAGCCCTGATTGAGCTGAAAGCAAGACGACTATAGTTAAAGACGAGCCGTGGCGAGGCGAGCCGTGCTTATTGGCTCGGCCAAAGGGCCACACGATAACCCCTTACCTTCCACGAGAGATGTAAAAACGTACACGTTATCACAAATAGAAGAGTTCGGAATAACCAATCAATAAAGTTGCACTTGATTATAACGTATCATGTGCTAAAGGTGCACATGATAACGTAGCATATTCTGGAGACCATCTTTTATTAAATTCAGCAACTTACAGATAAGACTCAGACTCTTACTTCCTTCTAAGACCCGAAGCTGCAGTTTCTTATAGCTGTCAGCATCAGCACCATTCCAACCACAAGAACTACTACTGAAAATAAAAAACCAAAAAAGAAAGAAAAAAGGAAACTAAGGTACATGAACCGTAAATGAACTTCTACTGAGTTCTACTGATCATTCGGCGTCTTAATATATGCTACATGCATCTTGTTTTCCGTTTTAGTGAGTGTTTTGAGATCGTAAGCAATCCAACACATGGATTTCTCGGCATGATAGAAGTAGCCCAAACACTTGCAATCATTGGTGCAATTATCTCCACACTCATTTTCCTTCATTGGCCCCATGCCTTGGTTGTACTTGCACATGAAATGATCCACCCCTTCAATCTTATAGTACCGAAAATCTTTATCGTCGCATGAAGTTAGCTTTGGTGGTTGCCAATCCTTGCTCCATCCTTGTAGGCCGTTGGGTGTAGGGCAAGCCACACATTGGTTATCCTCACAAATGCCATAACTCCCGCACTTCTCAGGCAACTGGCACTGACTCTCGAGACGATAATAAATGACTGAGCCCAACGATGATGAGTTACTAAAGAGGGAAAATGCGACATCCCATGCTCCGATGCCAGCAAACCTGTCCAAGGTGACGATTCTCAGATTTCCATCCTGTCCTAGACGAAGAAAAGAAAATGTACTGTCATATTTTGCTAAAACCAAATTTGCTGCCCATCCAAATAAAGTGGATAGGTACAGAGATTGACTGAATGGATAGTTGTACTGACTCCCTTTGAATGTCACCGCACCCCTTGTCCTATTTCGTAAATCTAAGAACTCGTAATACACTAGTGGTTGCCGAGTTTTCTTACTATGATACATCATGACCAGCCTCGTTGGCTCTAATACTAAGCTATAAGGCCCATTAATGTTTACGCGATCAGAGGCTCGGCTCACAAGCTTTCGAACTCCTCTAGCCCATAGAGATTGCCCCAACAAGAGGGTATCTGTAGGGTAGAAAAAGCTTTGCCATACGTACTTCCCGTTGGCATCTAGAAGAACTAAGTTTCCATTGTCAAGTAGTTCAACCTTTACAACACCTTTATTTGACGTAAACGTTTGCCATGCAATCTGGCCATCGACGTCAGTTAACACAAGGTTACCATCACTCCCGAACTTCAACCGAGCACCATTTTGAACTGGCTTGCCCCGATTGGCTTCCCAGACCCACCGGCGAGTGTCGTGTGGATTATTAGATCCATGGAGTCCCATGCGGATGGCGAGGGTGAACGCATTAGGGGTCGTATTATAGAAGCAGAAAAGAAACGGGAAGTTACCTATGGGAAGGCCACGATAATCGGCCCCATACTCGATAGGCGTTTTGATAAAATCATTTGTGAGGGAATCACCAAAGGGTAAATAATTGAAAATCTCAAAAGTGTTTGAAGGAGGAACGACAGATTGAGCAAAGGAAGGCAGGATGAATGCTAATATTAGAGATGGCAAACAGGTTAATGTAAAAGAAAATAGATGGAGAGAAGACATTGTGTCAAGTGTTATGATCAATGTGCATGGGATCTATTTTTGTTGCTTTTTGGATCGGAAGAGCATCTTATAGACATGATTTTGTTTGAGGTCTGAGGTGTAGTTTTGGTACAGTCAAAGCCTCAAAGGTATCAAGTAGCATCTATTTAGTTTTGGCAAGTTGGAACTTCATTGCTTGAACAAAACAAAACGAGGATAGCAAGTAGCATCCATATTGTTTGGGCAAGTTGGAGTACATAAGAGCAGACAGAGCAGTTCTCGACAATTTTATTGAGATTAGGTCCATTATAACTTGATTAAGCAAACTATATTTTCAATATAATTTAAGTACTTATTATTCAAATGTGGGCTAGATTAGCTCATAGTAGGTCATGAAGTCATTTTCAAGTGATAACAAAACCTGATTTCTCATCTCACTTCCCCCCTTTTTACACAATATCCACTAACCAATAGAATGACATTCAAAATGTATAATGTATTTTTCACTTTTAAGACCATTCTTAGGCGCATTTGGTGTACATTTAGAGGTGATGTTATATTTAAGTCATTAACTTTTATACGTTAAAGGGTTGTCTTCTATCTTTAAAGAGAGACTTCTAGAGAGTTTAATCTCATTTTATATTGAATTTTCCCTATTAGCCAAAAAATACACCCACAGAGTTGACGTCAACTAACAAGACACCAAAGGTATACCATATATTCATATTTTTACAAAGTGAAATGTCAAATAAACTGGTTACTTACATTATGGACAAAAAATGCAAAATAATAGTTTGAGGGAAAAAAATATAAAAAATACAATGGGCATGAAAGTCAAAAAAATATTTTATCATTACTCTAGATGCCAGCATTTGACAAGTTGAATTTTCTTTTGCTCACAGCTCAAGCCATTAACTTGCCAGCATTAATTTTATCCAGATTGACAACCGTGACGGAGTTCAGTGGATTGTATCACACTTTCTGCACTGCTGGCTGTTGAATCTCCATCTATGCCACTAATTACGATTAATCTTACATTGACTGGACTTTTTTTGGTTCTTTATAAAAGTTGAAATATACATACATATATATATTCCTCGAGACGTCAAAGGGAAGCCTTGCACGAGCTGAGAATATTCACTTAACGTGAGGTTGACTTCACTCCGTAATGCCTGCAAAATGAGCACACGTGAACTGCCTCCAGCGTGATCCGGGGAACGGTCCTCTGATGGTTAAGTCAGTATAAGCACTAGGTGACAGGCAGGAGTGAATGCAAGAAATATTGTTTGCTCCGAGGTGAACACTTCAGTCTTGCAGAGAATATTTTATGCGTACCTTTCTAAGAAGGCCAAGTGTCCTATTTATAAACTTCTTGGGGAATGTGTAGCCAATCAGAACGCGCCACATTTGCCCTAATTGGGTAAATGAGCCTTCAGGTATTACGGGCTACAGCCATTTGTCATTGATTGGGCCTGCCAACTGTCCCCTTGACTAAGGAAGACCGTGAGCGATCTGAGCGTCACCCACGAAGTATGTATTGCGAGGTGATGGGTCCTCATGGTGACATGATTCACCACTAATGACAAGGTAGCGAGGTGACACCATCTGATGAGGTCATCTTGCCAGATATTTTAGGCATAACATTTGCCCCCTAGGTGGGTCATGACGTCGCATGGTCATGGGCAATCTGGAGTCTCTCGGCTCAAATACTAATGCATGGGAGGATGACGTGGAACTTCAATCCTCGTGACACATGCCGCAATAACGGCATGGGAGGTGAACATTTACCCCTTGCCCTAAATATGGCTCCTGTTAACATCATTTCACTCACTTGCAAAAATTTTAGAGAGAGAGAGAGAGAGAGAGAGAGAGAGAGAGAGAGAGAGAGAGAGAGAGAGAGAGAGAGAGAGTGTGTGTTTCTAGAGAGAGAAGCTCTTCTGAAATTCTGTTGTCACTTCGCAAGTTTGTTTTTTCGCATCTACTCAGTTCGCGACTCTTTGTTGTATTAGTAGGTATTCTTTATTCTTTATTCTTTTTCTTTGTGTATAATATTTTTGAGTAGTTTTAATTTTTCGGGCACCTCTTCAAAGTCGGGTGAGCCCACTAATAATGTCTGTGAGCTGAGCCTTGGCGCGGCTGCTCTTTTAGCGTCGCTGAGTAGAGGTTCCACCTCGCGAGACGAAGTCCGCGAGCAATATCATAACCATAGGGACTACTCAAAAACTTAGAGGACTTAGAGAATAAGGCAGAATTAGACCCCATAGACTGCACAGCGCTGCAAGCCACAGACCCAGGATCAAATAAATATTGCACGACCTGACATCCAGGTCAAATAAGGCACGCCCCTCTGGTTTTAGCAGGGTGACCTCACCACCCCGTGAGACTGGTGGGGCTGAGGGAAGTTTTGAAACTACGGAGCCCTGCGAGGTGGTTCATCCATCTCATTCTAGTAACGAGGCCACTCTACCATTCTCGGCGGCTTCGGCTCCAATGCGGCGGATGATGAGGAGGAAGAAGGTCGCTCATTTTAAATGATCCTGACGACCGATGAGTCATGGAGAGCCCTCGTTGCGCTCCAACAGCGATGCACTAGGAATGAGGCACCTCATAGCACCCTAGATCCCATATACATACTGTCGTCTCCCGGTAAGTATTTGTTCCTCAGCAATGCCATCCCTAGTGGATGAGGTCAGATCGTCCAAACAGTATATTCATGACTTCGATGAGGGGTTCTAGTTCAACATAGATTAAGAGGATACTGCTCCACCGAGTGTGGGAGACGAGGTGAAAGAGGCTGGTGTAGCACTGGCCCTAAATGTGGAGGAGATGTAAAGTGAGCTCTTTGTTGATGACAACGTGGTGACTTTAGCTGCTCATGTCGCGCCGACAGAAGATGTGCCTAGCACTTCAAGGGCTAGGCAAAAAGAGGCGTCCACCTGGGGTCATCAAGGTGACGGTGCGAAGGGCGACAACGACAAGTTCGAGGTGATCGAGCTTTGGTCCAGCTTTATGTTTGATGCGGAGGGTCGTGAAGAATTTTTGACGTACTTTGGGCGACCTGGGGAATACGAGATCGTTCGAGTGGGTGAAGAGGATTCCATCACTAGCGCGCCGGTGGGGTGTACAACTGTGTATCTGAAGATGGCAGATTACGAGTTCACGGCGCCGCTTCTTGAGTTCACGACGTCACTGTTAAAGGAACTCGACCTCGCGCCGGCCTAGTTGAACCAAAACACATGGGCCATGATCAAGCACTTCCTATGCATTTGCAAGGTATGCGGGGTGACGCCACCTTGGGGATCTGGTTTGAGGTCTCTGAGAGCGTCAACAAGGGACCCGACACCAATGGATTCTACTATATTCTGGGGAGACCTCGGTACGTGGTGGGACTCCTAAATATCCGCTCAATAGGGCAGTGGAAGGACGAATTCTGCTATCTCCGCAAGCTCAACGGGGATTGGGGTTTCCGGAGTGGAACTTCAAGGACGCGCAGAAACCATGCTATCAGAAGAGATCCTGACTTCGCTTGTCTCAGGATGATGAGGACACGTTGGCCTACTTCACCTATTTGGGGAGGTATCCATCCTCGAAGCCAAAAAAAGTCATTGAAGTTCCCCAATTCTGGCGAAACGCCAAGATTTCATGGCCGCGATGGGGTTGATCCATGCTGGGGACCCCGGTAGTTTACTATGAAACTCTTTTAACTGTTTTCACCTCTTATTTGTTATTCTGTGATCCGACTTTTCTTCACAATGTAGAGCAAGTCAAGGCCGATCTCAAGGCCAAAGGAGAGAAGGGGAAAGATCAGCTCGGGGAATCTAATGTGGCCCGCTTCCACAAAAGGATACACCGCGACCTCAAGATTAAAGTGTCGCTCGCTCAGGTGGATGGCCTTGTGAGTACATGCTTTTATTTTTCTTTTCGCTGTACTTTTTTACTTTGTCTAATTGTTTCTCTCTCATGATGCCCCGGTTCCCCCCTTAAAGTGCCAAGGAGATCTTCAAAGTCGAAGTCTGCCTCATTGTCAGCTCGGACTTCTACCCCAGATCCTTCGCCAGCCAGGACGGGTGGCACTCCCAAGCCCATCCTGAAAAAGCATGTTGACGTGACAAACCTCGAGACTGCTGGTGGGGCCATTGACACATTGTCTCCTAGCTGGGACGCCACGGCTCGAGGGGATGATATCCTCGACGTGAACCGCAAGGGTCCCCCTAACAAGCGCACTGGGGACGATGTTGACTCCGCGGTGGAGAAGAGGAGGAAGAAAGGCAAGGATGTGGAGGTGTCCACTCCTCGCCACCAGAGGCCATCGGTGGCCACGCAGGTATCAAGTGCTACGACCCCACCCACCTCCTGGCCTAGTTTCTTTGGGATGGAAGACAAGGACCGACTCAAGATGGTGAGGTCATGCATGCAGCAAGTGGTTCCCCGTCCTGACCTCGCTGCTTTGAGCTCGTCACAAGCTTGGGCCCGTCAGCAGCTCTTGTCCAACGCTCATCAGGTAGTTTTTCTTAACCTTTTCATCTATTTTCACTCCGTCTTTGACTGATTTAATTGATTTTTCTTCGATTTGCTTGCAGCACTACGCTCTGGCCCATTATTATGACCACATGCTCGCTCATGGCGATACCAAGCTGAAGAAGCTTCAGGACCAAATGAGCGAGATAGACGGCGCCGTGGCTGAAGCCGTGACCAAGGCGGAGGAAAAGGGGCAAAAGGCCATTGCTGAGGTCGTGGCCTCGAAGGAGGCCAAGCTAAAGGCGGCCCACGAGGCCCTCGTGCTGAAGGAGAAAGAACTCGTTGCCTCTCAAAAATGGGAGCTTGAGGTGACAGGCGTCTTGGAGGCTCGGACTGAGCAACTTCAAACTTGGTTACAATTTTTATCTTTTTACCACCTCGCATTTATGGTGTATGTCCCCAGTCGCAAACAAGTAAAATGTTGAAACAAGTAATCAATGCGATGTGCCCTCACTTGTTTTAATATTCTCCATGATGAGAATTTTTGCAAGGTGAAATGGTCAAATAATTGCCTGCAAAGCCATGTGCTCCCAATTATTTGACTTTACCCATGATGGTAGAAATTTTCACGCCATAAATAAGTAAAGTTACGAGATGCCCCAACTTATTTGTAATATCCCCCATGATGGGAATTTTTTTCATCACGAAGAGATTAAATTAAGTTAGAAAGCCATGTGCCCCCACATATTTAATCACATCCCGGGGTGGGTTCTGGTTGGGTTAAAATATTAACCGGAAAAACATTGTAATGTGAGTAATAGAACTTTTATTCATGGTTGTTTGGGGGTGCCGACCCCATTTCTAATTCCATGGTGAACTAGACAAAACTGAGCTATTTGGGGGTTCTCAACCCATTCTTAAGTTCTATTACACGGCTGTTTGGAGGTGCCGACCCCGTTTCACACCATGATGAGCGAATATCAAAGTAAAAGGGCTTCTGGGGGGTGCCCACCCCTTATGCGACCTCATGATATGTGCGCGTTTTGCGAAAGAGTCTAAATATAGAACTTTCTCAAGTTGTTAATGTTCCAAGATCACTCTAGCTTCCTTCCAGTCATGTCTTCTAGACAGTATGTGCCAGCTCGCACTACTTTAGTTATCTTGTATGGCCCTTCCTAGTTTGCAGAGAGCTTTCCGTCTTCATTCTGTTTTCCTATGGACTCAGTCTTCTAGCTGACGAGGTCACCAACCCTAAAGTTTTTCAGCTTAACCCTAAGTTCATAGGTCCTTGCCATGCGCTGCTTGTAAATCTCCATGCAGAGTAATGCGTCACCTCGCACCTCGGGAATTAGGTCGAGGTTACGTCTCATCTTCAGTTTGTTCTCGGCTTCGCTGAATCCTTTCAAGCGAGGGATTTCAAGGGTCAATTTGATAGATAGTACCGCCTCGCTACCATATACGAGGATAAAGGAGCTTTCACTTGTCGCAGCTTTGGTGGTGGTCCTCGTGGCCCATAGTACCTCAAACAGTTGGTGAGCCCACAACCCTCTGGCCTTTCCAGCTTCTTCTTAAGCCCATTGACGATGATTTTATTGGTTGATTTGACCTGACCGTTACACTGGGGTTGTGCAACAACGGTGAATCGACACTGTACTCCGAGCTGAGAGAGCCAATCGGTGAGCTTGGGAGTATCGAACTGACGACCATTATCGAATATTATGCTTCTAGGAGTGCCAAAATGGGATAAGATGTTTTCTTTGATGAATTTCATCACGTTGACGACAGTTATAATTCTCACAACTTTGACCTCAACGCACTTCGTTAAATGGTCCGTTGCAACAATACAGAACTTGAGCTGACCTAGGGCAGTCAGGAAAGGGCCTAGGATGTCCATGACCCACAGATTAAAGCAAATTGGCTCCAAAATGGGTGAGAGCTTAATGACTCGGTGTCTTGGGACTCGGGAGTGATGTTGGCATTTTTCATAGGTGAGCACCATATCGGCTGCGTCTCCTTGAATAGTTGGCCAATAAAAACCAAGTCTGAGTGCCTTGGTAGCCAACGTGCGATCTCCGCGGTGAGTCCCATATATCCCGTCGTGAAGATCTTTGATAATTTCTTTTCATTGAGTTCGTGAGACGCATTTTAACAGCGGGTTGGAGTAACTCTTCTTGTATAAGACCCCATCTCCATACACAAACCACTTGCTTTTCGTCTTTAGTTTCTTCACCTCTTTTGGGTTGTCAGGCATCTGATCATCATGGAGCCAAGCAATAATTGGGGCCATCCAGTCGTCACTTCCATCGAGGGTGGTAACTTCTTTTGCGGGCTCAGCGTCTATGCTCAGCTTCTCCTGCTCTTCCCAGAATATATTACGTGGGAATCTTGAGATTGCCGAACTGGCGAGACGAGCCAGTGCGTCAATGTGTTTATTTCTGACCTCGGTATGTGGAGTAACTCTACCTCTTCAAACCTTAAAAGTTAAGTTTTAACCCTCAAATTGAGATGGGGTCTCAATAGATAGGCTTTCATGCTGCCTTCTCTCGCCTTGTAGTCCCCTGATACTTGGAAGACCACAAGTTGCGAGTCCATCTCGACCTTGAGCTTTCTCACTCCCGCTGCTTTGGCCATGTTTAACCCAGCCAGTAGAGCTTCATACTCCGCCTCATTGCCATTATCTTGAACCTCATGGCATATTCAAAAACATCTCCTTCAGACGAAGAGATGACAATACCGGTGATTTCCCAGCTCTCAGTCCAGTACGCTGGTTGCTCTACTGTCAGGGTGAGTTCAGCTACGAAGTCAGTTAGGGCATGGCTCTTGATAGCCTTACATGGTTCGTAGGTGATGTCATGCGACCTCCCACAGGAGTCGAGTTTGCCCAGAATTTTCTTCAATGATTGATTGGTCAAAACAGTGATGGGATAGGAGTTGAAGTACGGCCTCAACTTTCTCGAACTGATTACCAGACCTAATGCAAACTTCTCTAGATTAGAGTGTCCAAATTCTAGACCACTTAGAGCGTGGTTGGAGAAGTAGAGTGAGACCTGAGTTTTTCCTTCTTCTCCAATGAGAACTGATGCCACTGCTAAATCTGACACTATCAGGTACATGAATAGGGTCTCGCCCGAGATCGGCGAGGCAATGCGAGGTAGGGATCTCAGGTAATCCTTCAACCTCTCAAAGGCTGATTCAGCTTCTTCGCTCCATTCAAACTTGGCTCCTTTTCTCAGGCAGCAAAGAAAGGTGCACACTTGTCAGCGGCCCTAGATGTGAAACGGTTAAGTGCAGTGATGCAACCAGTTAACTTCTGACGTCTTTGACACAACAAGGTGATGTCATGTCCAGTATGGCCTAAACTTTCTCTGGATTCACGTCAATTCCTCGTTGGTTGACCATGAACTCTAGGCACTTTCCACCTCGCCCACCGAATACACACTTGTTTGGATTCAGCTTCATTTTGTGACCTCGCAGGGTCTCAAATGTCTCGCGTAGATCAGAGACGTGATCCATTGAGACTTTGCTTTTAGCTATCAGGTCATCCAGTATGCTTCCAGATTCGGGCCAATCTGCTTCCTGAAGACTTTTTGAATTAATCTTTGAAATCTGGCCCCGGCATTCTTGAGGCCAAATGGCATCATGGTGTAGCAAAACACGCCATTATCGATGATGAAGGTAGTGGAAGTCTGATCTTTCTTTCTCATGAACACTTGATGATACCCGGAGGATGTGTTCATAAAGCTGAGTAATTTGTTCCCTGTGGTTGAGTCGACAAGCTAGTCAATTCGATGTAGTGGAAAGTCATCCTTCTTGCAAGCCTTATTCAGGTCAGTATAATCCACGCACATCCTCCATGACCCATTGTTCTTCTTAACCATCACCATGTTGGCTAGCCATTTCGGGTATTGGCATTCTTTGATGAA
Source organism: Kewa caespitosa (assembly GCA_900322205.1). Lineage (NCBI taxonomy): Eukaryota > Viridiplantae > Streptophyta > Magnoliopsida > Caryophyllales > Kewaceae > Kewa > Kewa caespitosa. The sequence continues at coordinate 27,264 of ONZA01015394.1, read as the reverse complement.
GCTAGCTTCAAGAAGTTTCACCACTACTGCTTATGCTACCTTACTTCTTTCCTCCCTGAGGCGACGCCTTTTCTTCTTCACAGGTTTCATTTTTGGGTCCACCTTGAGTTTATACTCGATTAGGCTTGGACTGATTCCACGCATTTTTTCAAGCCCAACAGTGAAAACATCCTCTTACTCGTGAAGTACAAAGGTCAATTCACTTCGTACACCTTCTTCCAGGTCTGCCCCTAGATAGGTGACTCTGTCAGGTTGGGCAAGGTCTAGAATGACCTCAACTTTGTCTCCTACGGCCTCAGCTCCTTCGGGCTCTTGGATCTGCCATGAGATGTTCATTTGGTGAGGTGGTACCTTCGTATTTATTGATCTTTCCCAGTTTCACTTCCTGAGGAATGGGCTGATTCATGATCCTATCAGCAAAAGGAGACTGCATGGTCATCCCTGTCTGTACGCCCGTGGTGGCATACTCCGGCAATTTATCCATTCGGGATGCGAAATAAGGCTTAAAGCCTATGCCCCCAAGTCATCTCTCCTCTTCTTTCTTTCGAAGGAAGTGGCAGAGGTCGACGGGAAATTCCTCATAAAGAACTGGTCCTTCCTTCTTGCGGGAGTTCAAGAACTTACGCAAGTCAATGTGAGCTCGCTCTGTGTTGTATAAGCGATGGCTCCAAGGGGTCTCATGTCTCTTCCCCTTGGATGCATGTAGAATGTTATCTCGTTTTGCCTAGCTTGTGGCCCAGGTCCAGCCGAGTAAGTGGAGCTTTCACGACTCGAGACAATGAGTGATTTTGAGACCATCACGCATTTAATTATGACTTGCCTTTGTTTAGTTAGTCAAAGTGTTTAGTTGTTGTTCCCTTTGTTTTAGAAACTAGGGAGTTAGTGCTTTAATTAGTTGAATGTTATGGGAGCATGTTCTATAGCACTAAGCCACTAAAGTTGAAGAATGATTGTGTTGTTGATGTTGTTTTTTGTTTCACATGTAGGCCTATTTATAGGCCTTTCTTTTATTTAGTAACATGAGTAAGCAAGTTAAGTTCATTTGTTATACTTTAACATCCTGCTTCTCTCTTTCTTTCTCCCGTTCCCTAACAAATTGGTATCAAGAGCCAAGTTCTCCTAGGGCTTAGTTATTGAGAGAGAGAGAGAGATAGATAGATAGAGAGAGAGAGAGAGAGAGAGAGAGAGAGGGAGGGAGAAATAAAGAAAGAAAATCAATGGCATCAAACAATATTTCTCATCCCACTCCAAATTTCAATGGGGAAAATGATCATTCATGGGCCATCGAAATAAAATTTCATCTCAAAGCTTTGAGTTCATGAGAAGTTGTTGAGCGTGATTATGATCTCCGACCCCTCTTTCACAAGATCCAACACTAAACCAAATCAAAAAGCATGATGAAGAGAAAGCAAAAAATCCAAAAGCTCTCTCTTGTATTTATTTTTGTGTGCCGGAAGGAATATTTACAAGCATTATGGCTTGTGAAACACCCAGAGAAGCATGGGAAAAGTTGAAAGAAGAGTTCGATGGCAATGACCAAACAAAGTTGATGCAAATCTTAAATCTCAACATAGAATTTTAGATAATAAAGATGTAGAGATCAGAAGGTGTCAAAGAATATGGAAGTAAGCTCATGGTTATTGTCAATCAACTAGACTACTTGGTGAAGAGTTTTCCAATCGAAGAGTAGTGGAGAAGCTTCTTGTCTCCCTCCCCAAAAGGTATGAGTCAAAAATTTAGAAGATTCTAAAGATTTATCAAAAATAACCTATACGAAATTACTCAACGCTCTTCATGCCGTGGATCAAAGAAGTGCAATGACAAATGAAGAAAACGAGGGTAAAATTGAGGGAGCTTTTTGAACCAAGTCGTCAATGTCAAGGGCTAAAGGCAAAAGAGTTCAATGCAATCTTTGTAACAAGCTTGGTCATGAGGAGAATTATTGTCGGCATAAAGGTAAGTCCAAATGTTACAAATTTTAGAAGTTTGGGCATTTACCAAAAAATTGTTGGGTTGAAGGCAAATCAAACATGGCACGATTTGTAGTAGAAGAGACCTTATTTTAGAAATTATGGTGAGAAGTGCACCATGGAGTGATGGAGAGAAGTGCTCTATCAAGTTTTGTGGAGAGAAATGCTCCACTAGGAGATTGGTGATTACGTGCATTAACAAATTGGGGACGGTGATGAAAAGTGCTTCACTAGTTATGGAGAGAAGTACTTCACTAGTTATAGAGAGAAGTACTCCATGAAGATTCAAGAAGAACAAGAAATTTTGTAGCAAGGGGTGTGTTGAATTATATGCTTCAAAATTAATAAAATTAGTTTTATTTAGTTAGTCAAAGTGTTTAGTTGTTGTTCCCTTTGTTTTATAGGGAATTAGTGCTTTTATTCGTTGGGATTCTAGGAGCATGTTCTATAGCACTAACCATTAAGTTGAATAGTGGTGGTATTGTAGATGCTGATTTTTATTTCACATGTAAGTCTATTTATAGGCCTTTCTTTTATTTAGTAATGTGAGTAAGCAAGTTGAGTTCATTTGTTATTCTTTAACATCCTGCTTCTCCTCTCTTTCCTTCTCCCATTCCCCAACTATTGGGTAAGAAGTGAGAAGGAATCCTAGCTATTGGATCAAGAGATCAAATGGTCCACAATGCACACGAAATAAGGGACATGCACGTCATTAATAGCAAGAACAGAGGCAAAATGGGCATTCATCATTAAAAACCAAAAAATAGCCAAACCCAACTTCATCTTCCTCGTTTCCCTCTCCTCCATCTCATTGTTCTCTCCTCCCTACCATTTCTCTCCCTCATTCTCCATTTCTCTCTCCTCCATCTCGTTTTTCTCTTCTCCTCCACGTTTCTCTTTTCTCCCTCATGTTTCTCTATTCTCCTCCCCGTTGCTCTCTCGTCCTCCCTCTCATATCTCTGTCCTGCTCCCCATTTCTCTCTCTTTCACATTTCCATTCCAGCGTCTTTGTTGGAAACCTCCCTGAATCACCCAGCCGTCTAGCCGTGAGACCCTTATCACCCCGCTTTCCCTCTCTTTATCCTCTACGCACTTCACCTGTAACCAACTAGTCGTCAGTACTAATCAATGTGCGAATTGTTCACCCTTAACCCAAATTAGTCCTTTTGAAATAAAAGTATTGCTTATTGAACTAAAAGTATCACTTATTGAACTAAAAAAAATCACTTATAACATTAAAAGTATCACTTGTAATATTAAAAGTATCACATGTTCAACTAAAAGTTTCATTTATCAAACTTAATTTATCACTTATAACATTAGAAGTATCACTTATAACATAAGTCATCACATGTTTAACTAAAAGTATCACTTATTAAACTAAAAGTATCACTTATTAGGTTCAAAGTATAATTTTTTAAATATAAATTATCTCTTAATTTAAATAAAGTGTCACTTAGTGCTTAATAAGTATCACTTATTACTGAAAAAGTATCATAACTCGTATATATTTAAGTTTACAAAGTATCACTTATCACGCAAATAGTACCACTTATTGAATAAAAAGTATCAGTATCAAATAGAATAACTTAAAACCCTCAAAAAAACTTTCTAGAGATATTTTTTTGAAAACAAATCTTTGGCTTTGGTCCTTGGGGTGCGTAGATCTCGTCGAGCTACCCGATTTCAATATATTATGGGCCTTAATCAGACACCCGAGCGCAAAGTTATGGGCTCTAGAAAATTTACTCTATTTTTACAAGTGATACTCTCATTCTTTCTTTGTGACTTCATAGAGCTACCAAAAATAAGATATTTGAAAAAAAAAATCATGCGAATTGGATATTGGATGGCTGAGTTATGCTGCTTTGAAGTTTTTAATTTATTGATATTTTGACAGGTGCATTCTTAAAACAATAGCATCATAAACTGAAGCTTCACCATATTGTAGATCTCAAAAAATCACATTGAAACGAGTGGTCATATGACCAATTTCAAAGATTAAATATGAAGTTAGGCTTGTTTGTATTATGCAAGTTGAGGTACATATTCCACAAACAACATGCACACAGATACACACATTCTTTTGAACTCTTATTATAATATCAATACATTTTTTGTAATAAGTGATACATTCGACGAAATAATTGATACATTTTAAGCTTAACATGACATTTTTAATGTGATGTCTGGACGAAAGTTCCCCCATTCCTATAATGTGTTCTCGCCGAAATCTGGACACAATCCCCATGCAAAATACTTCACACCACTTGCAATTGAATCAACCCCATCAAGAAACCATCCCCAACACTTCACCATAAGCACGACCATCTCGGCATTACCCATACTTAGCCTTCATCCTCATCAGGTGGGTTCGTTGTCGGCGAGAGCTCACCGGAGCAACATCAATCCCAGCACCACTAGCGTCGACACCCTTATAGTAAAAGAGAGAAGGTTAATGAAACGGGAATGAGGATAAAAGGAAGTAAAGAGTAAAGAATGAACAGAAAGGAGAGGCGGTTCAAGGTAGCTCTGGCGAGGGGAGGGTTCAACTCCAGCGAGCGGAGGGTTTAGCTTCAGCGAGATCCTCTGATGTTAGGTTGGATAAGAGATACGAGGAGGGGTGGAGTCTAGGGGAGGGGTGGAGTCTAGGGGTGGAGTCTAGCGAGATCCTCTGATCTCGGCCCTTGATCTCCTTGATCCAATGGTTGAGATTTCTTCTTACTTCTCATCTAATGAGTGTTTCTCATTTGAACAATACATAGAGTGTTTCATATTCCCGACCCCAGGATGTTGATAAACTCCTACAAACACATTTCCGACCCTAGAATGTCGATAAACTCCTCCTAATACTTTTTCGACCCCATGATGTGGATAAACTCCTACAAACACATTTTCGACCCTAGGATGTCGTTAAACTCCAACACAAAATTCATTTTCTACCTTAGAATGTCGATAAATTCCTCCGAATATCATTTTTGACCCAAGACGTCGATAAACTCCTGCACACGTCATTTTTGACCCCAGGATGTTGATAAACTCCTTTTCAAATTTTCATCTTGACCCAGGATGTCATAAAAAGCTGATATACTGCAACTATTGACCAAAGTCAACAAAATCATCTTTTCCGAAGGATAAGGGCATATACCCCTAAACGTACATTTTCAGCTACCCACTCGGTAAGTTAAGTGCACCCAACACTTGCAAAAGATAAATATTTTGACCTTCGCCGCTTTAGGCCTTGGTCAAAGTGGGGGCTTCTGTTGACACCAAATTAGTTTCTCCCATACGACGCTATGATGAAAACTAGCTTACGGTACACTTTTCGGATATTTTTAATACGTTAAATAATGTAAAACTGAGGTCAAATGAAGTCAAAGGGTAAAATGGTCATTTCACCTTGCCCTTGAAGCTTCTAGACCCTTATTTAGACCTTGCCGGCCAAGGAAAGCCAAAGCATAACGCGCAGAGACTTCAAACGTCAGCAATTACACATATATTCGCTGCCCACCCAGCAAATTTGGGCAATGTCCCTAAGCTCCAAACGAATATCTCCATATTCGTTGGGCCTTGAAACGAATTTATCTCATATTCACTGTCTGTTGAGCTTTCCTGACCGTTACACCCAGGTGCATGGTTGAGCTTCCAGTGAATTTGAATATATTCCCTGGGCTCTTAGGGAATACGAGCATATTCGCCCTATTGCCTAGCGAGTAACCACATATTCACTGGGCCATGGTGCATTAAAATTTTCAATCCCATATAAACCCATGCATTACCCAACGGCAATATAATCTAACCACATCGAAAACTCTGCCAAAAACCATCCAACAACTAGAGAATATCTTTCTCCATATTTTATTATTCCCATTAGCATATTTTATACATTTGTCTCAAGCAAAAAACCACAAAAAAGCCATAAACACAAAAAACCAAAAATAACAATTTCGCGTATTAGATTTTTTGAAAATAATCCCCACCTAAGGTAGGCTCTTGAGGATTCTCCCCTTCTAAGGCACTCCTTAGGAGGGGAGTTGTAATTTTTTCTTAATTTTATTTTTTTTATTTTTATTTTA
>ONZA01015383.1:6419-19006 GCA_900322205.1 Kewa caespitosa | reverse complement strand
TTTTTTTTTTTAAATGGATCATGTTTTTATTAGCTACAAAAAATATTGATCATTTCTACCATACATGGATTTTAAATAAAATGAATTTCGGTTGCAATTGCTTTCATATTTAATGCTATTTAACGATCATTAGTGATTTAAGCCTATTTCTCTTCCAATTGACGAACCAATTGGAACTATTTTTTTAATTGGATCATGATTTAATTAAAAAATAATGCATATGCATCGAAAAGAAGTACCATCACCATTTGTAGTAACCATTGAAGATCAATTCTTGAGCTTCTCTGACATGATTCTGATAATTGGGAAGGGTGTAAAGGATTTTTTATGAAAATGGAAGGCAACATACTTCCTTCTAGAAGTTTGAATCAAGAAGTCAATGCATTCCCCATAATATAGAGAAAACTTGAGTCATCCCTTTGTACTAAGTTCAATGGATCGGATTGGTATTTTAGCCATCATTTATTGCTTTCTAGAATTGATTTAGTTCTTTCTCCTCGGATTCACTTCACGAGACGATTCCTATCTATAATTTGAGCATGATTTTCCTTGATGAAGGATAATTCTTGTAACTTATAAAAAGCAGATTAGATGAATGAAAAATGTGAAGTTAGAATTACTTTAAAACTTGAGTGAAATCTAATTTTCTTTACCTAACTTTGTGATAGTGGTGATATAAGTGGGTTATTTATCAATTGAAAGGGTGCCTTAGCCTTCAATCTAATTTGTGGTCAGCCCTTTTTTAGGCCATGAGAGGATGTTCATCCTTTATCTAGGGTCATGTCCTTCGATCATCACAATCTTGTTTCAAAATCGTTACTTCTTTTCTTGCTCATTTGAAACCCAAACCCACCATGCATCAAACATCAAAAATATTGATCATGTAATCATGTCAATCATAATAGTCTTTCAAAAAATAAGAATTGAGGTTGCAATTGCTTTTCATACATAATGTTTTTAACAATAGTTAGCATTTTAAACCTATTTCTCTTTCAATTGATAAACCAACAATACTATTCATTTCAATCATAGTAGGATTTCAAATAATAAGAGTTGCGGTTGCATTTGCTTTTCATATTTTGCGCTTTTTGACGATCTTTGGCGTTTTAATCCTAGCTTTCTCTCCATTGATGAAACAATTGAATCTTTTATTTTTTTTTAAAAAACAAATTGAAGATTTTGTTTGATATCAACAATATTAATCATTCAAATCACACTCATCATTCAAATTATAAGAATTGCAGCAGCAACTATTTTTCACATTTAACGGTGTTTAACGATCTTTAGTGTTTTAAGCGTATTTCTCTATCAATTGACGAACAAATTGAAACTAGTTTTTTAAATTGGATAATTTTCTGATTATATATCAGAAATCATGATGGTTTAAAATGTTCTATGCTATCATAAAATAAGAATTGCGATTGTAATTGTGGTTCATATTTAACATTATTAAGCAAACATTAGCATTTTAAGCCTATTTCTATTATAATTGATGAACCAATATATTTATTTATTTTTTTGTTTTGAAATTGGAACTTTTTTTATTAGAAACAAAAAATTATTGGCATTTCAATAGTACTCCCCTTTCAAATAATATGCGGTTGCACTTGCTTTCCATTTCATGCTATTAGTGTTTTTAAGCATATTTTTGTTTCAATTGATGANNCAATTAAATTTTTCTTTTGAATTTCGAACTTGTTTTAATTATATACAAACAATATTGACGATGTCAATCATACCCGGCTTTGAAATAACAAGAATTGCGATTTCAAAAGTTTTTCATATTTAACTCTTATTGACGATCATCAGTGTTTTAAGTGTATTTCTCTTTTAATTGACGAACCATTTGAAAGTGTCTTTTGAAATTGGAACACGTTCAAGTTAGATACCAATGATAATAATTTATATCACACTCAGCATTGAAATAAAAACGATTGCGATTGCAATTGCTTTTCATATTAAACGCTTTTTAATGATCGTCATCGTTTTATGCCCATGTCTCTTTCACTTAAAGAACTTGTTTAAACCATTTTTTAAAATTGGATCATGTTCTGGTGAGATAATAACAATCTTGATGATTTTAGTCATACTAGGCATTCAAATAATCAGAATTGCAGTGGCAATTGTTGTTCATATTATATGCTCTTAAACGATAGTCAGCATGCAAAGCCAATTTTATCTTTCATATGATGAAGCAACGGAAACTATTTTTTGAAAATAAAACATGTTTTAATTGGGTACCAAAAATTTTTGATCATTTTGACTAACAACAATCGTACTCGGCTTCCAAATAGTGCTCGGATTTGAAAATGAAACATGTTTTGATCGGGTACAAACCATCGTGCTCGGGTTTCAAATAGTAAGATTTGTGGTTCCAATTGCTTTTTACATTTAATGCTTTTAAATGATCGTTAGCGTTGTAAGCATATTTCTCTTGCAATTGACGGGACCAACTGAAAATAAGTTTTGAAATTGGAACACATTTTAATTAGATACCAACAACATTGATTGTTTCAATTGTACTTGGCTTTGAAATGATGATAGCTGCAGTTGCAATTAATTTTCAAATGTAACGATTTTAAATAGTCATTGATGTTTTAAGCGTATTTCTATTTCAATTGACAAGCCAATTGAAACTATTTTTTAAATTTGTATGACGTTTTGCTTGCATACAAACAATCTTAACCATTTCAATCATACTCGACTTTCAAATAAAAATAATTGCGGTTGCAATATCTTTCAGATTTAACGCTTTTCCACGATTGTTGGCGTTTTAAGCGTACTTCTCTTTCAATTGACAAAACAATTGAAACAATTTCTCAAACCTAGAATAGGTTTCGGTTAGGTACAAATAATATTGATCATTTTGAGTCATACTCGGCTTTCAAATGAAAAGCATTGCGGTTGCAATTGCTTTTCATTTTTTTTTTTCGGTATGTAATATATGTATTACTATTGAAGCGCAATATTTACATCCACCAATCAGGGGCATAACCCTACTCCCAAACAAAAACTATACTGTAACCCTATTCACAAAGTAAGGTCCTAAGCCATGTATCATCCTCTTCAGAAATCTTTTGAGGCTTAATTCTGTTCAATCTATTACTCAGGTCAAACTTGATATTCTTCAAAACCTGAATAGGTCTGGGAACCTTCGCATTTGACACAGCTTCATTCCTTTCTTTCCACATGTGGTAAATGACACATGTAGCTATAGCCAACAATACTTTTTTTCCTGAACTTCTTCTTATCCCTTAGCTTCACCACTACGATGATGAACTGTTTTATGTGTTTTACAGTTGCCATAATGCCTACCCAATATGTTACACCCATGAGAAGGCGTTGATCATATTCACATGAAAAATATAAGTGCTTTGTGGTTTCATGCACATTACCACACAAGGAGCAATCATCCCTATCACAAACTTGTATGCTCAGCTATTTTGCTCTTGTTTGCAATTTGTCTTGTGCTTGCAACCTGCAGATAAAGCTGTTCTCTAGAACATTATCTATTCCAAATCCAAGTGTCCCACCTCACTTTTGAAGCGTCCTAATTTAACCAAGTGTAGCTAGAGGCTACTGTGTAGTGCTTCCTACCTAACTTAGCCGATCTTTGCTGATCATAAGCTATTTTGAAACTGTCTCTAAGGTCACAATATATCCTCCAATCCCAACTAGCTCTCTTTGGTGGTTTATGATCCCACCCCTCACCATTCTTCAGATACACATGATTTACCCACTACACCCAAAGCAAATCAGATTTAGCTTCAATATGCCATATGTACTTCCCAATTGCAGCTTTGTTGCAGGTAGAACAATCTCTGAAACCCAAACCACCTTTGCTCTTAGGCTTACAAATACCCGTCCAAGCCGCAGTTGGGGGTTTAGAGAACACAGTGCTCCCTTCCCATAAAAAGTTCCTGCATAGGGCATTTACCTTATCTATCATAGTGCCTGGAAGAATAAAGACAGAAGCCCAACATTTGTGGATGCTGAGCAACACTGAATTGACCAGTTGAGCACGACCAACTTAAGATAATTGCATGGATCTCCAAATCTTTATCTTAGCCATAATCTTATCAGTAAGGATGTCATAATTAGCATCCTTGATCCTTGCACCTGCAATAGGAAACCTTAGATATCTAAAAGGCATCTCCCGCAGTTGATAACCATAAATCTGCATAATCTTTTCCACTTAATGTTGCAGCTGTAGAATGCTGACTTGGAGATATTAGCTTCCAAACCAAAATCTTGTGAGAAAGTGGCAAACCCTTTGAGCATGAGCACAACTGAGTGCATGTCTCCACCACAAAACATCAAAAGGTCGTCAGCAAAGCACAAATGGTTGAGCTTCAATGCTTCGCATTGAGGGTCAAAAATGAAGTCAGGATGCTGACCTACACATTTCAAAATCCTAGAAAGATACTTTATTCATATAAAAAATGGGAGAGGAGATAGGGGATCTCCCTGCCTCAACCCTCTTTCACCTTTAAAGAAGCCATGGAAAGACCCATTAAGACCAATAGAGAAGAAAGGAGTAGTAACACATGCCATAACTATATTAATCCAGTCCGTGGGACAATTTATGTGCGCTAACATGTCTCACAAGAAATCCCATTCAACTGAATCATAAGCTTTGCACAAATCAATAGTGAAAGTGCATCTGCCTAAGGTGGCTTTTCTTGTATAGTGCTTAACAATATCTTGGCATATCATGATGTTGTGCACTATGGATCTCCCTTGAATAACGGCACTTTGGGCTTCACTGATAATCATGGGAAAAACTTCTTTCAACCTGTTACAGAACACTTTTGAAATACACTTATAAACAACATTGCAACATGCAATGGGCCTACAATCAGTCACCCTGAAAGCATTATTGTGCTTAGGGATAAGAGTTAGTGTGGTTGTATTTAGTTGTCTCAGCAATTATCGAGTTACAAAGAAGTCTTTTACTACTCTACATACCTCAGGTCCCACAATGCTCCATGCATCCTTACAGAATTGGTTACTGTAACCATCTGAACATGGTGTTTTGTCCCCAAGAATTGAGAATAAAGCATTTTGATTTTCAACATCATCCACAGGCTTGCACAACAACTGCTGTTGTTCTTCATTTACAAAAGGCCCCATGCTCATCACTTTCCATCTTACAGTAGCTCTAGAAGCCCTCTTTGTACCCAGCAAATAATTATAGTATTGCAAGAAGGAATCCACCACAACTTCTTGCTCAGTTTCAAGACTACCATTCATATGAATGATTGTATTTACTCTATTTGCTTCTCTTCTCATCTTAATGCACTTGTGAAAATAAGTAGTGTTCTCTTCTCCATCGTTAAGCAATCTAATCTTACTCTTCGGTTGAAGAAAAAAAAATGGTTTTTCACAGTTCTGAAGTTCATGGAAACTGCTCTTTCATCTTCAATCCGTCTGGGGTTCAATGGATCATCCTTCAGAGAAACTTGAATCTCCATCAACTTCTTATTTACTATCTCATGGGACTTCTCAATGTTATCGAAAAAAAAATCATTAAAATATTTAAACATGTGCTTCAAAGCTTTTAATTTCATCACCAACTTGTACATAGAAACACCTTGAAACAACAACTCTCCCCATTTCTTATCCACCTTCTCAACAAAACAAGGCCATGTACCCCACATATTAAAGTATTTAAAGGGTTAATCCCTGAGGAGCCAACCTAACAAAAGGAAATAATCGGAGGACAACGATCAAAAAGATCCTAAGGCAAGAAAACAGCAGTGTTGCTTGGCGTAGCTATAAACCAGTCTTCATTTGCCATTACTCTATCTATCTTGCTGTACACTCTCTTCTCAGGTACTTGTTTATTATTCCTAGTTAACAAAGACCATGTACTCCTCCCATCCTTCAGAGAACAATGAAACACACATTCTCTTAACATTCTCACTTCAGAGAGTGGAACTTTGGACCCAAGTCTCTTATCAAGGTGAAGATCATTAATAAAGTCACCACAAACAAGCGAAGGACCCTTAGTACAATTGCTAACCCTCTCTAGTTCATGACAAAGCCCCTCTCTTTCATTATAAATATTTAAGCCATATTCAAAGGAGCCGCAAAAAGAAACACCAGACCCTTTATGCATCACCTCACTGTGTACAAACTTGAGCATGCATGGATAAAATATTAACTAGAAACATTTGAGGTTGCCACATAACCCTGATTCTCCCCCTTGGATGATGGAATTTGTTTGTAGTTACACTACAACCATCACAATAATAAAGGTGTACAGCTTTATATTTAGCTGCTTTCACCTTTGTTTGAAAGAGCCCAACAAGACCTACTCTATGGATATTGAGAAACTTGCTGATCTCATGTTGTTTGGAAGGTTTATTGTGGCCTCTAACATTTCAGCTACATATGCATTTCATACTGAGAAGCATGCCTCTTCTCAGCCTTTTTGCTATATTCCCCCTCTTCTGAACAAGCATTCACACCTTCTCTGATGTATTTAACAACTTCTTGTCCCTCAGTTAGTCCCTCTTCATTCTCTAGATCTTGGCTCACCTCGTCATCCTCAACTATAAAGCCCACCTGTTCAATCTTCTCCTGTGGATTAACATCAAGAGAAGCAAAGGGAATCTGAATGACCACATTGTCATGATCAATTAGAGCCATTTGCCCCCCTTTCCAACTATTTGAAACCCTACTTCATCCACCATAGGACCACATTTCGCCATAGGTACACATTGTTGAAATATTTTCTTCCTGCAGTTGGTGGTCTCATTACCATACCCCTTGCAAGTGGTGCACAAGACAGGTTTTCATTCATATTCCACAGGTTGTGTAACACACAAACCTCTTTCATTCTCAAATATTTTTTTGTCAGGAAAAGGTAGGTCCAGCCTCACCTCCACCACAATCTTAGCATATGCCAGCTTCTCCTTAGTTTTAGTAGCCTTATCCAACTTCGAAGCTTTTCCAATCTGATCTCCCAGTCTCATTAAGATATTCTTGCCCCAATATTTTAGAGCAAGTCTCGGAAAATGAATCCAGATTGGCACAATTTTAATACCCTCTTTCCTTAGGTCTAGGTCAATTTCCCATGGCTTAAAAATGAGTGGCTTTTTATCAAACATTTATAACCCATTTTCCATGGCTTTATTACGTTTTTCACTTGTTAAAAAACACATCAAGAAAACACATTTAAGCAAAAGTGAAACTTTGTCCACTCCATATTGACCCCAAATTTGCCTAATGTACCCATTCACCACCCCAAGAGGTGTGTTTGCACCCAGAACATAGAACACTAGATGCAAGTAGTTGACTTCCTCCTGAACATCTTCTAATGTTATTTTAACTACAGGTTTATCTCCACTAATATCATTTTTATCCGTTTAATTGATGGGAGGAAGAGTGGAACTCTACTTGTTCCATGTCCCGAATTGAGAGTTGAAAGCAAGGAACCTAATTGCTTCTTCACTGAAGACTGGTGTTGTAATTCCTTTAGCGACTCCTCTTCTAACAAAATTTCTTCAACATACTTCTCTGGTGTTTCCACTGCAGAAGATGACACTACACCAATGAGATTGATTAATATCACATGATTAACAGCAGAAAAAGTGAAACCACTATCATTATATAGGGATGAATGACAATTATATCGATTTTAAGCAAAGCGCTATAAATTTCGTTGTTTATAACAAAAATATTTATAACCAATCTAAATATTTAGTGTGGAAAATTAAATACACGTAATTAATATTTATAGAGCTTTTCCATTTTCAATATAAACATGTTTTATAGTGGCTTTGTATCTTTCTCTATTAATCTTTATTTCGGTTTTAAAACATTTGCTTTTAATCTCTTGATCTTGTGTGATTATGTAACCTACCTCTTCATCTTCTCTTTTACACACAAACGACACCTTAGAGTACAAAAACCCCACGATGAGAGCCACCATGTCGGCGCTAACCCATAGACCACAGCCCACTCCCGACCCCTCCTATCGGCGCTCACTCGCACAGAGGAATGAGCACACTCACCGACGCCACCCGTCTCTGTCGATGCTCGTCGAGAGGCCAGAGCCCACCACATCCATTCCAGTGACTCCGCAACAGGTTATTTACTCATGTCTCATCCTCGACCCTATCATTGATAGTGAAATTAGCGATTTTGATTTCAACGATCCTTAGTTCGTTGACCCGGTTTCAAGCCCTAATCTTTAAATCGAGCCGTAACATGCACTTTAATCCCTATTACAATTTGAAATCCAAGCATTTGGACTCTTCTCGAGTAAGAAATTCAGCCCCTTTTTTGTTGCATCAAAATATCAATTTGAGTCTTGTTTATTTATAGATCTTAGTACGTTTTCTCATATTGCATCCTTAATTGCAGAATTTGTTTGATGATTGGATTTGTCAATTAATAGATGTTGTGCGCATGTTATCTCTCTATTTCCTCCAGTCTTGAATTAGGTCAAACAATTTTCAATTAATTTTCAAACGGCTAAGTACGATTAGTTTGGGTATTGCGTGATCTACTTTCGCTCATCAGTTCAATACAGATTGCTTATTGTTGCTTCATTGTGTTCAAGAGCTTACATGTTATGAGTATGGTACGGGTGATGATTAACTCTTTGTCAAGCTCAATATTACTGATATATAATGTAAGTTGGTACATTTCGTGTGCTTCAATGTCTAGTGATTTTCTCAACCACTGTACTAGTTCTCTTTTGAAAGATTTCCGTTGATAATTTGCCTCATGACAGACTAAAATGAGCAAGTTGTTCTTTTCGAGTGCAAACGGCATGATGTTTCCAGGTTTCATAATATTGAACACGCTCATGGGTAAGCTTTCCTATATCTTGCTTCTTTTAGTCTACTTCTTAACAACAATTTCATCTAGTATTTTGAAACTGAAATGCATGCCAAAAAGTGCTCTACACAGACGGTTGTTAGTTTGAAAGCTTTCTTATATTGAACTTCAATTACATTTGATTAATTGAAAATGTGATTTCTAGAAAGTTAAGTTTGTCATATAAAGCATAATTGAACAATTCTTAGTTTAAAATGCATATTAACTTCAAAATATTGGTGGTGTACTTTTTGCGGTAAACTTTAGTTGAAGTAGCTGATGCTCAATCCAACTTTAAGGTCCACTAGCCATTTAGTTAATTTTAGTCATTAGCTATAGGGTAGTAAGTTTTCATAGTGGTGAGTGTTTGCTTAATGTGATATATCAGGGTTTTGGTTGGGGAGGGGGGCTCATTGTTCATTTAGGTGTTGTTATTGATTAGTTGATCATACTGTTGCGTTATCTTGTAACAGGATTTTGCTCTAGTGGCTTACCAGTGTCCTAAGAAAACAAGTAAGTTTGAGAGTCTGGAAAGTTTTATGAGTCAGGAGAAGTTAAAGAGTATGTATAGCTTTCTGAGAATAAGGGTAAGAGTGTGAACAATTTAATAAGGCCTTATTTGATTCGAATATGTGATATGCAGACTTCTAAGTTTCTTATGCAGGCAAAGAATATAATGCAAAACTTGGTTCCGTATATCCCAGTGAATGTTCATCCTTTCTTATTGTTTGTCTACAAGGGTTGTCCAATGCACTTTAGATTCTTAATAAAGTGCCAGGTAGTCTTTGAATATGAAGGATGTTCGTATTGATATGTAAATTCAGTGAGTCATGTTTTAGATTTCCGTCGGATGTGAGGTTTGCTCCTTGGACATTTTGGTGTGCGATTTTGTGGCTGAAGGAGGGGGAATCCATGTGACAGCTTTAGATTACCTCGTGAGATGCATGTAATAGCCATTTCTGATTATGATGCACAAATGTTGTCATCTTTTTTTTTTGACCAACCAAAGTTCGAACTAGAGCACCATGCTCCACTTTTTTGTGCACTTACTCCATGTCAATTTTCCTCATTATGTTGTAGATAATACTGACAGAGTTCAGAAGCCTTCCACCATTGTTTGAAGCAACACCTACTGTGGTTCCTGAACTAACATTAGGAAGTAAATTTTGGTCTTCATATTTATTGTTATGTCGTTGTCATGTTACTCGTGTATACTGATGTCATATGTGATAATCTCCACTGCCCCAGGCTCATGATATTTTGTTCAAGCTATCCACTTGTAGTCACTTTTGATCTTGATTGTAAAACTATTTGCAGGGGACATTTATGAACATGTTGTTGTACTTATTGTCAAAATGGAGGATTAGGAAGCATTCGAATTGGACTTTCACCAGCTGAAATAGTGCCTGTGCTAGCTTAACAGTGCAACCTTGATCTTCAATATAATAGAGGGGTTGGTGTTTATACTTTTATTTGTCTTAGTACTCTCAACTGCAAGGTTGAAGTTCTCTTTATGATTCTTTGTACAGTTGCTTAGGTTCAGCATCACCTACATCTGCAAATTGAAGCTTCAAGAGAAATACTTGCAGTCCATTTTCAAGTGACGAGGCTGTGTCACCAGCCGCAACAGCTTCAGTCGGACTTTCAGAACTACACATCGGAGTCACCTCTGCTACCGACAGCGATGTTTCAAGTGAGAAGAAAGGACAAAAAAAAAACTTAGACTAGACCCTTTTTATGATTCTTTGATATGGCTAATTCTTGAATACCAACACAATAGTATATGTATATTTTTGTATTCCTAAACATTTACATTTGGTGGCAAGTATTGATGTGCGTTACAAATTAAATGGTTGAAGTTTGGTGAAAAAAATAAGTGATTGTGTCATATTTCTAGATGTATATATGTAGGCCTATAATCCTAGGCTGGAATATGTGGAACTGAAGCATATTGGTATGTGCAAGGTATAATGTATGCTGTTTTTTTTCTTATTATTTAAGTTAAATCATTAATAGCGAGTAAAACATAAACCGCTATAAACATGAAATACTATAGCGGTTTTTGCAAAATCAGTAATAAAACCAAAATCCACAACCATTTTTTGCGTTGGATAGAAGCATTAATAGCGGTTATTGGAGAACTGCTATAAAAGACATATTTTATAGCGGTTTTCTAGGAACCGCTATTAATATATATAGCAGTTTTGTAATGTACTATAAAAATTTATATACCCCGGGTCTAAATCGGTCCACTTCCCGCTGTTAAGGGGCATCTAGAACCGCTATAAATTAAGTAAAATGGCATAGTGTGATGAGTAAAGTTCTAATGGAATGACTGCCTGAGTTGCAAACGCCTTCTTAGCCTTGCTAAAGTTTCCAATTTGAGTCTTTTTTTGAGTATTTTCATGGTTGGTATCCAATGAAACAGTACACTAAACAACATTATTATTTTGTTTGCATTTTGTGATTTTTGTTGTGAAGAACGAGCTTGAGATTTCTCTCTGGATCCAGACCTAGTGTTTCTCCATCCCCTACCCCTTGTTTTCCATGGGTGGTGCTAGGGTTGGAAACCTAACATTCAGAAAACCCTAGAGACAAGGGAGAGTTTCTCTCACTAGATCTTCGTCATTGGTTTTCTTCTTTTCATGTTTAATGTTTTTTAACGATTGTTAACGTTTTAAGCCTATTTCTCTTTCAATTGACGTACCAATTGAAACTATTTTTTTTTTAATGGAACATGTTTTTATTACATATCAACAATATTGATTATTTCAATCATATTTGGCTTGAAAATAATAAGAATTGTGGTTGCAATTGTTATTTACCTCTACAACTGTTGAACGATCGTTAGCATTTTAAGAGTATATCTCTTTCGATTGACGAACCAACAAAAACTATTTTGAAAATATGAACATGTTGTGGTTAAATACAAGAATATTGATCCTTTCAATCATACGCAAATTTGAAGGTGTAATTGCTTTTCATATTTGAACGCTTTTAAGCGATCGTTAACATTTCGACCCTATTTCTCTTCCAATGGACGAACCAATTGAAATTAATTTTTATAATATGATCATTTTATGATTATATGTCAACGATTTTAATGACTTCAATCATGCTTATCTTTCGAATAATATGAATTGCGGTTGCATTCGCTTTTCATATTTAACGCTTTTCATAGATCGTTAGCGTTTGAAACGTGTTTCTCTTTCGATTGAAAAAACATTGAAAACTATATTTTAATATTTTCTCTTTTCTTGGCTAGATATTAGAAATATTAATGATTTTCAATCATTCTTGGCTTTCAAATGATAAGAATTGCGATTGTAATTACTAATTATATTTAATGTTATTAAATGATTGTTAGCATTTGAAGCCTATTTCTCTTTCAATTGAAAAACCAAATGAAACTATCTTTTAAAACTGGATAATTTTTTTTAGGTACAAACAAACTATCCATCATTGTCCTTCAAATAAAAACAATTGTCGTTGTAGTTGCAATCTTATTTGACGCATTTTAACGATCGTTAGCATTTTCAGCCCATTTCTATTTCAATTGACAAACCAATTTAATCTTATTATTTAAATTAGATCATGTTCTAGTAATATATAAACATTCTTTATGGGTTAGATCATAATGTCATTTCAAATATTAAGAATTGTTGTTGCAGTTGCCGTTCATATTTACCGCTATCATACGATTGTTAGCGTTTTAACCGTATTTCTCTTTCAACTAATGAACAAATTAAAACTAT